>OX451736.1:641370886-641646025 GCA_948472305.1 Vicia faba | reverse complement strand
TGGATCACAGGTCATTTGACCTTTGTTGTTATCATCATTGAGGTAGCTTGAGGTTTGATCCCACAAAGAACATCTTTACTATTGAACCGTCTTATAAGGAGTTTCGTTGCTGACAGTTGCACCTGCAAGTACTAAAAATGAATCGAGGAGGCGGAGAGAATTCATAATTCCAACATTGGATGTTCGACATTTAAATGCCTCGTCCTTCCTATCGAGGCAAATTCAAAGAGGCTTGAAACATGGAATAAAGTAGTATAGGCAATAAAATTCAGAGTATCAAGGTTGAGGAACAAGTTTTTGTCCATCGCTGGTCGAGTAATAATCATAAAATCAACCATGTTTGTGCTTCAGGTCGGCTTCCTCTCTTTGTTTGAGGCTCCAGTTGGTATTATCTTTAAACTTGAATCTCTTTCCAAACAATACTAATCCTTCATAGTCTAAGACATAGAATAAGGTGATTCTTTATAAAGTCTTATGTTTGGTGTGTGAATTGCTTTAGAATAGATCGGGGAAATCCTCTATGTGTCGGAAAGTACGGGTGTAAGGATTCTGCATTTCACATGTTTTTGTAGCTGTCTGATTATCTATTTGTCATTGACTCGAAATTTCCTCAGTTTCGCTAAGAGAGGTATAAAAAAACCTATGTGGCAGCAAGATTTTATTATGGATTAGGCCCAATTTCTTATGTTTGTTTAATTTGGTTTCTTTTCCTTCAAGTGGGTTTTTGGACCCAGAGTTTTAGGCCCAATAACATTATGTATTTAAGTGATGAATTCTTTTGGAATGGACATGTTGAAAATCAATTATGTCTTTATTTCTTTATGTTTTGTGTTTGTTCTTCTATGGTTAAACCCTAATTTTGTGGTAGTAGTAGAACCCACCTATCAGGAGGGGGCATATTGAGCAATTCAAAGGCTTGCTAGGCAGTGGTAGAACGCTCTCTAAGAAGTTTGTTGTGGTGTAGTTTGTTTGCGTTAGTTATTTGGAAGGCTCGAAATGAAAAGATATTTCACATTAAGAAAATTGACGTGGAAAAGATGGCGAAAGGGGTGAAAATGTATTATTGTAAGTGGTTGTAGTTTAAATCTAAGAGTTTTGTTTATAATATTTCTCAGTGGTTCTTGAACCCAAAAGCATGCCTCCGTGAATTTCTGTTTACAGAGTTGTTCTAGAATTTCTGCCGCCATTTTTTTCGACAATAATTTCCTCATTTCAAAAAATATTTTTATTCCTAGTCTTTTAAATGATCCAAATACAAGCAAAACAAAGTGCCGCCGCCAGCTTCCGGATGTTGTTTTGACTTTTTCCCAACTGACTTTCGAATTGCTTCATATGATGCCAACCATCAATCTGCATTATTGTAGCTACTCCAAACCACTGAAAAATGGAATTCCAAACCCGACAAAAACAGAACACTCGGAAAATATAGATTAGAGATCGACTCCTAACCCCCCACACTCTCCAACACACCTACTCAATCTCGATCAATCACCCCCCTCAAATTGACAATTCAAATAACCACATATTTGCTTTTATGACCCTGATATTCTACCATCTCTTCTCACCTATAATCATATAATTATAGTAGCATTTTTGTATTATAGGTATAACACTGATCTACTCCCACCTCAAATATATATAACCCTAATACATCCCCAAATCCACAACTTTCTTTATCACTAGACTAAAACCTTATATTGCATTCAACAAAAAGAAATGTGGATAGTTGATCCCCTTGTCTAAAACCTCAACTCATCTTGATGTTCTTTATTTAAGCTCTCATTCGCCAACACTTAAAATGAAGACGGGCTTAGGCATTCTTTGTTCCACTTTAAATATAATCACTTTTTTCTTATTTTTCCTAGCCTCTGGTTTTGGCGCCTTTCATGTAACAGGATTATACAATCTGTAAATCCCGCATGGAGTGTGGACGGTTTTGATCCTTTTGTTCCAGGGAATAGCCTCTCATCATATTGTAGCAGGGACATTAGCCATATTAGTGGGTCTTTTCCATCTTAGTGTGTGTCCACTTCAACCTTTATACAAAGGATTGCGTATGGAAAATATTAAACCTTTCCGGTAGTATCGCTGCTGTATTTTTTTGCATCTTTTGTTGTTGCTAGAACTATGTGGTATGGTCAACAATTTCATTTGCAACTAAAACCACATCCAAAATTTGTCTTTTAGGTATGAAAGCTGATTGATTTTTTTAAAATAATTGCATTGATCTTATTATATAAGCACCCTATTAGAAGAATCCATGAAAAATTATAAATAACCCCTACTCTCAGAAGAATCCACTTGAATTAGACTACTCTTTCTAGTGTAAGAGACCTATTTTGAGGCATATCTTATGCCTCCTTTATTAATATATCATCTTTTTTTTAATTTAAAAAAATTAAGGGTGTAAGTTGTCTCTAATGTGAGTATACCTAGAAAAAGGTGAGTAGTTGTTTTCTGGTGGTCCTCTCCTCGTCATAAAGTAGTAGAACCCCACATGACCGGCCGACCTAAGGGAACTTTTTTTTTTTGACACATCTGCGTGGGAGGGCCCTACTTATCATGAATCGCTTTGGCTTGAGTTAGATATGGCAAATAGATATTAGAGCTATATTATTATAGCATGGAAAAAAATAAGAGAGCTACTTTTAACTAGTCATTTCTTTAAAACGTGAATCCCTTTTCAAAGAATGCATATGAACATTAAAAATAGTTGATAGAAAACTGACAACATAACTTAAAACTCCTTGAATCCCTTTTCAGTATTATGGGTAATTGTAAGATAAATAACTTTACATCACATAATAACATCATCATACCCAACTCATCTCGAAAAACAATCTAAGCTCAAATGTACATAGACACTCATATTGTATCTAATCATGTTTGAAGTCTCAACATATAAGTATATGATTTTATCCAGCAATGAACTGTTTAGTGTAAACACGATGTCGCCGCTCTCGTGCATAGACAACCCAAAGGATCATGGACAGCATTACACCACCAGAAACTGTAACTAGTCCAACGTAAATCCATTTACTACTTTTGCGCAAGCCGGGACAATAATCTTTGCTTATGTCGGTGAATGTTTTACGCACAAAAGTGCAGTCTTGTAGCTCAACCAAGAATGGGACATAATGATATAAGGCATAGCTTACATTGACAGCAGCTTCGATTTGGGCAGAAATGGCCGGGGTCATTCGACCAGGCGTCCCGCAAATGCCTGCAGGGGAAAGTTCGCATACATATTTCTTCCAAACCTGGATGAAACAAAAACGTAAACGTTACACGCGTTGTGATATACCAGGAGCATGCATCAGTTTTGAATCAAAGTCATAAAAAAGTGTCTTACCTGAGTAGCATTGTCGAGTGCAACTTCGTTGGGAGTACATTGCCGAATAGTGAGGTCGGTGTTGTAAGGATTGCACAGAATAGGCATGAGGGGTCCCGATTGATTGTAATATGCAGCTCCGGCTTGAGGTGGGAAGTTTCTGTTTGTGACACCGTTAATGACTTTGTCTACCAATAAAACTAGCTGGCTCGTAACATCCCTGCTTTGTGACAAGGTTTGTTGAGCAGTTGCATTATCCACGCATGGAAGAATTTCATCCAATGCTGTATGTGAAGTTGGGTTCTGAACCCACTCGTCCATCGAAACACATGAATCCCCAACGACACTAGTGCAAGATAAACAACAAGAATAGAGTGAGTCTTGCAATGAAAACATGTGATTATTTTCTACGAAGCAACACAAACACGAACACTAGACACGACACTGACACGTCGACATCGGTAATGACATCAAATGGCTAATATAAAACAAAAACAGGAACTTACTTGTGAAGAAAAAGAAAGACACCACATAGTATGAATGTGCCGGCAACAAGAAACCATCCGACAAATACCAAACTGCAGCAATTGGAAACACATCACTTACAAACTGCAGGACATGAAAAGAAGGAAAATAGACAAACCGATTTATTGATTCAAAACTTACAAGTATACAAGACCTTGCAACCCCAATATTGAAAATACTGCAAAGAAAATAGATCACAACAAGCAAGTGAGAGACCGGTAATAATGGAAAAATCTGTAACAAAGCACGAAAATAAAAACATGTAATCCAAAAAAAAAACTTACAGAATCCGAGAAAAGCAAGAAAGAGCATAACAGCAGCAAGAATAATTAGAGCCAATCTCCTGCAGTTCACAAAAGATGATGGTTAGAAAAGAAAAAAAACATAACAAGAAAAAATCAAAACCCGAAGATTGCAACGGAAACTCACATTCCATCTATGCCACCCTGTATTTGCTTCGAATTTTCATGAGTTTTGGTGGAAAGTTGCACAGAAGCAGTATTAATTAATGTTCTTATTTTTTCTATGTTCTTCTGAATATCAGAGGGTAAAACAACAGCATCGACTCCAATATTCTTGGCTGCACCGAGATAATCTGACACGTTCCTGAGGTTTTCAGCAGTGAAGTCAGCTTGACTCACGACATATTCCAGCGTATTCGAGGTGCTCCCATGGAACTTTCCTTGAGCAGTGTAAAGTACAATACATCCACCTCTAACAAAACCAAACCACACAAAATTAAGAAAATCCCAACATCGAAAGACACCTTAATTGACTTTGTTCAAAGAACAAGACGAGAAATAAGAGCGATACAATACATTGCTGCAAGGGTGAAGAGGATGAGAAGGATCAAGGACAAAGCATATGCCATGCGTGAATAGCCATAAGGCTGTCTTGGACAACAGCAGTAACACAAGCATATGAAGGATAAAGAGAGCCCAAATATCACAAACCAAACTACAGCAATGATAAAGAATGGAACCGCAGTAAAAACAACAGACTGCACCAAACAAAACACAAGTTAGCCAAATATTAGTATTTCCAAAAATCTAAAAATAACACAAGACAAAACCCCGTTATGTTTCTAAACAAGGTTTTAAAAAAAAAAAAGGCCAATACGCAAAAACAACCGCGACAAAACAGTATCGGAAGGTGGTTACTGATACCACAATCGGCGTTGCAACACCTATTCTATGTTGCACCTATACCCGACCAAAATTGCAAAAACCTTTATGTGATGGCGACGCGACACGACCGTTATTTAAAACCTTGGTTCTAAATTGCCGTTGCAGATGCAGCTATGATATTGTCAAGGTTTTATAAAAAGGTCTATTACCGCAACAACGACTGCGACAAAACGGTATTATACATCATGGTATCCGGAAGATGCCGATACTGACACCGTTATTCACC
This sequence comes from Vicia faba, assembly GCA_948472305.1. Taxonomy (NCBI): domain Eukaryota; kingdom Viridiplantae; phylum Streptophyta; class Magnoliopsida; order Fabales; family Fabaceae; genus Vicia; species Vicia faba. The sequence continues at coordinate 641,640,756 of OX451736.1, read as the reverse complement.
GTTTTTAACATAAAGAACAAATAGTGATTAATTCAGCGACAATAACAATCACTTTTAGAACACCTATATAGACAGAAATCGCATAAAAACCTTGTAAAACCTTAATAATTGTATTTGCAGACTTCAATTTAGAACACATCATGAAAAAAGGGTCAAATTTAAAAACAAAAAAAACAACATAAAAATAGCAAAAACAACAAGCTGTGTGAGGGTTATGATTATAGATAGAGACTAACAGCAATGTAATGTTGATCGCTGATATTCCAACCACCTCTGTAAATGTTGAAATGATCAAGAGGGTCTTTTCTGGTAGTCCTTTCTTGAGCCAATATCAAAGACGCGTTTGGCGGAACAGCTCCTTCCGCCATAGATCTCCTCGTTTTCCATGGTAACACCTCACCATCAACCTCAACGCCATCTGAAGACCATTTGAACATTGAAAATTGCATAAGAAAAAACATCAGAGAGAAGAAGAAAAAAAACGACAGAGACGTACACGCACCTGGAATATGTTCGGAATGAAAAGAGATTTTGGCGGAGGAGGAGAGAGAGAAGAGGGAGAGAGAGAAAAGAAGGAAGAGAAAAGTGAAACAACGTTGTGATGGTGTGAGAGACAGCATAATGGTTGGGGTTTTAGAGGAGAATGTGGTTTAGGTTTTATGTTTTTTTTTGCGGTTACCCCAGAGTTTTTGATATTGGAGAGAAAAACAGAGGAAAAGAGATGTTGGTGGAAGAGGAAGAGAGAGAGAATGTAGTTTATTTGAGGGAGAGATTTTCGGCATTTGATTCACATATTTACAACTTTGTGAGTTGTGAACAACAAGATACACTTTGTTGGATGGATCCCGTTTCTATTTCCTTTCGTAGGACCTCTATATAGGGTTTCTCCATAATTGGAATTGCTCTTTACTAAAATGCCCTTTTTGTATTTTTAAATGAGTCAGTCTAATTAATTACTTTTACTCTAGTCATTTTATGTTATGTTGACTCTTGACTAGGGGTGGCCAAGCGGTCGGGTAGGGTTGGATTCGGGCTCAAAACCTCAATCCGGTCCAATCCTATGGTGATGTATAGTGGCTCAATTTCGACCCCATTTAATATTAGTTTTTTCAAAACCTCAATCCGGTCCAATCCTAGGGTGATGTATAGTGGCTCAATTTCGACCCCATTTAATATTGGTTTTTTTTAGATTCTGATTCAAACGGTTCGATTAACTGAGTCAGATTATTTTGGATGTCAATGGTTGTTGGGCCAATTCAAAATCTAGCCCAAATAATAAAATTCAATAGTTTTTTTTGTAATTTTTTATCCGGATTAATAATTTATATATAATTTTTTTGTTCAAATTTCAAAATCAATTACAACCTGAATTGGACCTTTTTTTTCCACATATCTACTGTTTCCAAATTTATTAGAATATGGGCCTAATCTTTACAAAAATTTATTTTAGAAAATTTATTTGAATTCAAACTTTGTAACTGACTTATGTTGGATCAAATTCAAATTCAAATTCATCAGACTTTAAAACTGAACCAAATTCAAATTCAATAACATTTACACAACCAAATAACATATAAAATCTGACCACATCTAAGAACCATATAAAATCTAAGTTTTTTGAGCATATAAATGTTTGCTTAAATTTACTACAACCAGTTTAAATTTAATAGCACAAACACAATCAACCAGACACAAATTTGTCAGCATAATTAATATAAAACATGAGTTATCTTTCTTGAGCTTCATAATCTTTTTCTCCCATTCCCTTCAACTCCTACAATCATATGTACAAACACATGAGTTACCAAAGAGTTAAATTAGTCACAATATACTTTTAATTCTCTCAATATACCTTCACAATATATGTAATATTTCAAGACACAACAAACTACAAATCCTGGATTTCAAGTGCAGAACTGTTAAAGCATCAAGTGTAGGTTACAGACTAAGACCTTGACCAAATTAACTTGTTTTTGTTTCTATACTAGAAGAAATAGCATGAATAACATGAAAGCCACCAAGACCAAAACATGTTCATTACCTGAATCAGTTTCCCATTCAGCGGCGGTATTTTGGAGTGTCTTGAACCCTAAACAAATTTCAAAACCATTTGCAACCTGAATTGAACCTTATTTTTTTCACATATAAATATAAATTTAATACAACTATTTTAAATTTAATAGCACAAACACAACCAACCAAGCACAAATTTGTCAGCACAATTAATATAAAACATGAGTTATCTTTCTTGAGCTTCATAATCTTTTTCTCCCATTTCCTTCAATTCCTACAATCATATGTACAAACACATGAGTTACCAAAGAGTTAAATTAGTCACAATATACTTTTAATTTTCTCAATATACCTTCACAATATATGTAATATTTCAAGACACAACAAACTACAAATCCTGGATTTCAAGTGCAGAACTGTTAAAGCATCAAGTGTAGATTACAGACAAAGACCTTGACCAAATTAACTTGTTTTTGTTTCTATATTAGAAGAAATAGCATGAATAACATGAAAGCCACCAAGACCAAAACATGTTCATTACCTGATTCAGTTTCCCATGCAGCGCTGGTATTTTGGAGTGTCTTAAACCCTAAACAACTTTTGAAGACTCCTCCAAACAGTTTCCCATTCAGTTTGGAGTATCTTGAACCGTATTCTCAATGGTGTGCACAATACTGTCAGGTTGGACCTATTTTAGTATTGCAAAAATATATATTAGCATCTTGTAAAATCGACATATCACAAAATATATATTAGCATTAGTAGTTGTAAAATCAATCTCAAAATGAATCTAGAACAAAGAAAAGGTCCAATATGGGCAACATAAGCAATACACTTATTATATATATGTGAAAAAAAATAAAAAATCAACATGACAATGAACCACACTGAGAACATAGTTTAATTAACTACGGATCCTAATGCAAATTACAACTGAATTTTAACTTGTTTCGTTAAGTTCAATTGTGTTTATGAATATAAGTGGAACATTATTTGTTTATTTGAGGTGAAAGAGCTAACAACACAAATTTTGTTAACTACCATTAAAGATTAATGATTACAACTAAGGTAAAAAAAAACAATGGTTTGTATAAAAAACATGGCTTTCATTACCTAAAACATAGTTTATGGATGGAACTGAATTACACAAAAACAAAGTTTATGGATGGAACTGAATTACCTGAATTGGTATCTGAGAAGCGGAAAGCCTTGTATTTGAGTCTTCGACACCACTAAAAATGTTGTTTCTTATCCCCTTTGATCCAATAATATCACCTGAATCAATAAGAACATCCTATGACATAATTAGTGGCAGGTTCCTTAGAGTATTGACTGCAAAATTCAAACAAACAAAAACAAAAAGATGTATGGCAGAATTCAGTTAATGAATTCTTTGTGGCTTTCATTGTCTTCTTCAAAAGTGTTGTGTATGGCTTCTAAATTATTTCAAAAAGGGGTTGGTTGTGTTACACATTGCTTCAAAATTATGAGTCATTTATGACTCCAAAAAATTCAGCAAGTCACTGATGCAAATACAATAGAAAACAGTAGTGTACATACTTGATTTGCATAAAAAATATAATAGAAATTAACCTTGATTTATTTCATGCACAACCAGAAGGCTGCGATTGAGTCGAAGAGGATGACCGTGCTCCACTCCCAACTGAAGTTTCAGTAAATCATATAGAACATTTTAAAAAACAATTAGCAACATATTACAAAACAAACTACAAAATTACACTTAAGACAGATATAAACAATATACCTTTTAAAGCATCTTTGGAAATCTCATAATCTTCATTAAATTCCAAATCTTTGAATTGACATACGGAAGGCCTCAACCCGTTGTGAGCACAAATAAGAGCCTCAGTCATTTCAGGTTTGAGAGAGCTTTTATATACCTCTAAGACCCTCCCACACATGCTAAAAGCACTCTCAGAAGCCACGGTTGAAACTGGTGTAGGCATTATATCTCTAACAATTTGGGACAGAGTTGGGTATTTGCTAACATTATGTTTCCACCAAAATAGAATGTCAAACTTATCTTTTATCCTTCTCAATAAAACTTATACATTTATCTTTTATATAGCTTTGAAGCTCAGTTAATTCTTCAACCGAATCCATGAACTTCAAATGTTTCTGAAATTCATTCTGTCTAGCTACATGTGTCGGTATGTCGATGCTGGCATCAGTTTGACCATGAGAAATAGTGGTTGCCATAGCTAGGACAGCTCTTTCAACATTGTCATAGTCTTTTTTGTAAACCATGAATATTTTTGAGAGATTGTTATTGATCTCTTCTAATAAGGATTTCTTAGTTTCTGAATATGTTTCATACATATCATCAAAGCACCAGTCCAGAAATCTTAACTTATATCGGGGATCAAAAATAACACCCAAATAGAGGAGTTGGTTCATCTTAGTGATATCAATCCAATATTTCCTAAACTTATCCAACATATCCTTAGCCACATTAGCAAACAGTCCATTAAGGTCCATGTTTAATCGCATAAGCTTAATGTAAATTCTAGCTAAGAAAGGGAAAGTTGTATGCAAGCTTGCTTTTGTTGAAATAGAAAAAACATTTGTCGCTTCATAATAATTCTTCCTAAACATAATAAAGACCCTAACATTATCCCAATCTTTACTACTAGGAGATCACCGTCAAAGAAATCCCTATAATCTTCATCCTCATCTTCTAGCTTATCAAAAGCTGTTTCAAACTTCTCAGCCGCATCTAACATCAAATATGTCGAGTTCCGACAAGTTTAAACATCAAGACATACTAACTTATTGCATGTAATCCTGACATAACCCACACATTCATTTAACTTTAAATCTCTATGGGGTGAAGATCTTACATACCTAATTGTATTTCTAACATTTGAATTTGAGGTGTTGGCTACTTTCAATCCATCTCTCACGACCAAATTCAATATATGAGTACAACACCTCATATGAAACCCAAATCCATCCAACAAAAGTCCATTCACGTTTCTTATTTTCTGCTCTAAATACTTAACATCAACATCATTTGACGCCGCGTTATCTACCGTGATAGTTAAAACGTTTCACAACCCCCACTCCTTCAACACATCCTCAACCTTCTTACCAACTATTCATTCGGGAGCTACAAAAATGTATCAAGATTTGAAGAATTTGTTTTCGTGGCCTGGAATGAAGAGTGATGTGGCTTGGTTTGTGTATGCATGTTTAACTTGTCAAAAGTCGAAAGTTGAACAGCAGAAGCCTGCAGGGTTGATGCAGTCGTTAGAAGTTCCAGAATGGAAATAAGATAGCATTTCAATGGACTTTGTGACAGAGTTACCTAATACTTCAAGAGGGCATGATTTGATTTTGGTGATTGTTGATAGGCTTACAAAGTCGGCTCATTGTATTCCTATTAACATCAGTTTTCCAGTATCAAAGTTGACAGAGATGTACACTAGTGCAATTGTAAAATTGCATGGTATTCCTTTGTGTATTATTTCGGATAGATATCTGAGGTTTACTTCAGATTTTTGGAATAGTTTGCAAGAGGCGTTGGGTTCTAAGTTGAGGTTGAGTTTGGCGTATCATCCTCAGACGGATGGTCAAACTGAAAGTACTATTCAATCGTTAGAAGATTTGTTGAGAGCATGTGTTCTTAAGCAGGGAGGTTCGTGGGATACTTATCTTCCATTAATAGAGTTCACTTATAATAACAGTTACCATTATAGTATTGGAATGGAACCTTTTGAAGCGTTGTATGGTCGGAGATATAGAACTCCTTTATGTTGGCATGAATATGGAGAAAGTGTAGTGCTTGGATCAGAAATTGTTCGAGAGACTACTGAGAAGGTGAAGTTAATTTGAGAAAAGATGAAAGCTTCCCAAAGTAGACAGAAAAGTTATTATGACAAGCGAAGGAAAGATTTAGAATTTCAAGCAGGTGACCATGTGTTTCTGAGAGTTACACTTGTGACTGGTGTTGGGCGAGCATTGAAGTCTAAGAAGCTCACTTCTCGTTTTATTGGCCCGTATCAGATTTCAGACAGAGTTAGAAATGTTTCTTATAGAGTGGTTTACCGCCTAATCTTTCGAATTTGCATGATGTGTTTCATGTGTCACAACTCCAGAAGTATATTTCAGATCCATCTCATATGATTCATATGGATGATGTGCAAGTAAGGGATAATCTTACTGTGGAGACGATGCCTGTACGAATTGCGGATCGTGAGATGAAGACTCTAAGAGGTAAAGAAATTGCTTTGGTCAAAGTAGTATGGTTAGGAGTTGTCGGAGAAAGCATGACGTGGGAGTTGGAAAGCAAGATGCGGGACTCTTATCCTAAATTGTTCGAATAAGGTACATTTTCGAGGACGAAAATATTCTAAGTGGGGGAGAGTTGTAACGCCCGTTAATTTAATTAATTATTTAATTAAATTATTATTTTTGATATATTTGTTGAAGTTGTTAGATGTTGAGAATTATTGGTATAAGTTGTCAGATTATTATTAATTAAGTAAATAGTTGATAATATAATAATTTTAGAATTAATAGAATAATTGTGTTGGGCTCATGTTATTAGTTGGAAGTAGTAAAGTGGGGATGTGTAGGTTAGGCCCAATAGGATTGATATATAAGGTTAAGCTGACACAAGGATTTGGCCTTTGGAGAATAAGGAGTTCTGTGCACTGACCGTGTGAAGCTGCGCGGCGAGAGGAGCAGCTGCTCGATGTCGAGCAGAGTAAAAAGAGGATTACAGATGAAGATTTGGTTGAGCGAACTTCAATCTAGGTAAGGGTGGGGTTCTGACCTTATAATGGGATTTATGATGTGTATTATGTTGGAATTGGTCGTTTGTATTACTGCGTGCGTTGATGTTTTTGGATTTGTTATCGAAGTTTCTTGTTTCTCTATGTTGTGGTTGTTAGGGAGTCATTGTATGACTGTATCGCATGATTAGTGAAACTGTTGTTGAAGTTTCCCGTTAGTAGTGTGTTTACCGTGGTATTTGGTAAACAACCGCTGATCCTCCAAATCGTTACTTATTTGGTTACTCGCAGGATCGATCAGATTGATCCTAGGACATAGGTTGATTTTGAAGTTTGATTAAATTGGATATTTAGTTAAATGACAATAAAATGAAGAGGCTTTAAATAAATTGCATGAAGAAAGGACTTGGTAAAATAAATAAAGCTTTAAATGAAAGGGTTCGACAGGAAAGTAAAGAAGAAAGCAAGTAAATTTCTGGAAAAGTAAATGACTTTGATTAATAAAGTTGGTGTTTCACACATACATTTCTCAACAATTCTTTCTCACACGCTGGGTACTCGAATCTATATGAGTGACTTTGTATAGAATTGTGAACACACGCGAGAAACTACATGACTACTACTATTTATACTAAAACATCCCAAGTAACCGTCGGGCAGTTACACTGCTTCGAGATGATTCCACTTGGCACGTTCTCAACGTTCGAAGCTCCAGATCTTTGCACGTTGCACTTGGTAACCGCTGGAAACCGTTTTCCCTCCAAACGCTTGAATTTCAAACTGCTCCACTCTGAACCATCGAACACCTTCGTCGAGAGACATCTTCGACGAGAAACTCCTTCGACGTCGAAGGCAACCAACTTCTCCCTTGGAAGAAATCTTTTAAGTACCTTGCCATCTTTTGATGGGCATTTCGACGGACCTAGCTAGTCGAAAACATCCTTCAGCTTTAATGGCTGACATTAATAAAACAAGGGTGTCGAATTTAGGAGCCAACAAATTGCCCCCCAAGAATGCCTTATTTCGACTCTGAAAGAAAAAGGCATTCTTTGAAACGCTATTCGACACCTGTCTTTTCACGCTTAGTCACAAATTAACTTGTGCACTTTTTGTTGTCTTCTACCAACCACTGGCAATCCCAAGAAAACCATCATTTATCCGTACCTAAGACGTCACTTCAGTACGGCGTGCAGTGCCAAACGTCATTTCAGAATTTGTCATTATGACAATTCCCAAAAACGAGGACGCACGTTGCGTCCCTCTATTTCTGCAGAACGGCTAAAACAACAGGGGGATGCCACGTGTCCCACTATCTCCTGCAACATTAAATGGCATTTAATGTCCTCGATTTTGGGGATTTTCCCCCACTACTATAAATAGCAGTAAGTACCCCATTGTGGGACTTTTTACGCCATCTAGCCTTCAGACTTCTCTATTTTCATACAAACTTGTCATCTTTGCAAAAACCTTTCCTCCTTCACTTCGTTTTCAACCTCATCATTAACAATGGCATCTGGTTCTAATGCTCCTAGCGCTACCGTACCATCTGGAAACGTCAAACCTAAGGTTTTCGTCACCGCTCCAGTAGTAACTTCTACGGGCCAACGAAGGGTCCCTGAACCCTTGGACATCGTCGTACGTGATGCTTACTCACACCACCTTATGATCCCGGTTGGATATTCCAACCAGATCTTTGCTATGTCTGACCCCTTGTATCCAAGTATTGCTGAGGCCATGAAGATCAAGAGTTATTTTCCGGTAGTTGAGAAACTCAAACCGGTTGCATGCGCCAAGAAAGATGCAGAGGATAATGAAGAGCCTGCTAAAGAGAAAATCGACCTTCGTTTCTTCAACAAAGGTGTTAGGGCTTTCAGGTCTGGCCCTAGCCTTACTCCTGATTACGTTGCTTGGCTGGAAAAGATGGAGAAACGCCAAGCTTCAATCTGGAAAGATATGGGGATTTTCGACCTGGTGATGCTGTCGAAGACAGGTTTGAACTATTCTCCGGAGATGTTGATAGCTTCTCTACTTTTCTGGGACTACTCCCACTTTACTTTCCATCTTCCCTGTGGGATGCTGACTCCTACACTCTTCGATGTGGCCGCTATCACTGGCCTTCGACCCATTGGGGACTACTTCGATCCGGAGGAGATGTCGGAGGATCAAATTGGATTTTCTGCCACCAAACCAACCTATACCACCTTCATCAATCACTACCACGACAGGTCGACAGATGCTGTGTCGGATGTCGAACACATAGCGTTTCTAGCCTTATGGCTGACTCGCTTTGTATTTTGCTCGAAGTCCTTACAGGTGACCAAGAAGATGGTCACTCTCGCCACTCAACTCCATCATGGCCAAAATATCTGCTTGGCAGAACTGATTTTGGCTAGCCTCTATGATTCGATTAGTAATGGGGCGACTCTTCTAAAAATTATCGAGAACAGGGCCAGTTTGCTACTTGCTGGGCCTTTTTGGCTGCTCCAACTGTGGCTCAATGCCACCTTCGAATCTTTCTTGCCTAAGAAGGTTCAAATAAATGAGCAGGCTCCAGAGATAGCGAACAGACGCGTCGAAGGAACCCGACTGGCTCTGTTGACGCCTATGGAAGATGGACTGGAGTTTCAGCAAACTTTCACCAACTTCGTTCTGATGTTTGCTCGAAGGAAAGAGTTTGTTTCGACTATGGCTCCGTTTGCTCGACGGAAGGTAGGCCCGACATGGTTCACAAGGCCACATCCAAGGACGTCGAGTGGTCCTCAAGTTGACGAACATACAACAATGTGGGAGGCGTTCCTCACACCAAGGATCATGCCTCTTCGATTCAAGAGCTCTAAGACTCACTTGAGTCTGATTGCATACCAACCAAACCTGGTATCTCGCCAGTTTGGTATTATTCAAACCCTACCTTCTCCAATTTTTCCAAGAGAGAAGTCTATGTTGTACTTCTGCAATGATTACACCGAAGAAGCTGCCACTAAACATATCGGAAGATATGCTGGTCGAACAGTTCTCTCGTTGTTTGACTACCAGCTCAACTTTCTTTGCTCACCATCCTTCGAGGAGTGGTGGAAAAGTTATTACGCTGAGGAGTTTTTCGACGAGAAGGACTTCGTGGATGAGCTTCAGAAATCTTTTGTCCTTGTGTTGGACAAAATAAAGAAATGTAAGTTCATCCTTTCATATTACTCTGTCTTTCTCTTTCGACTGCTAGCCTGTTAACTATTTATTTGATTTCAGTTGTTCGAAAGCCTGTAGCCAAGAAGGCTGCAGAAAGCCAACAGGGAGGAGGCCCCTCAATAAAACCTCCACCGCCGGCGAAGACTACAGCGCCGGCGAAGACCACAACCAACCAACAGGGGGAAGGCCCTTCGAAGAAGCCTTCTGTATCGGTAACCAGACTTTCATTATTTTCTTCTGGCTTTCGATTTTTGACTTTCGATGCAATTGCTAAATCGAATTCCCATTGGTTTTTTAGGCACCTTCGCCCAAGAAACGGCCAGCACTGGTGGTCGAATCTGGGAGCGATGAAGAGGGTGATTCTCCCCCTGCTCCTCTAAAAAGGCGAAAGCTGACGAAGGACGCTCCTGCTCCTGCTCCTGAGGGTCGAACAATTAGAATAAAGGTTGCTGGGAGAAAGCCCAGGCCACCTCCAGTGATCATTGAGGAGCCAACGGAGGAGGAACTAAACGTTCTTCTCAATAAGCCTGTCGAAAGCGACAATTCCAGCCCTGGGGCTGAAGCTAATTTACAGGTAATCTCTTAGACCTTTTTGTAACTTAGGTGTAGATACCTACATTCGATTATGTCTCTTTCGATTTCTGAAGATTCTTCCTTTTTCCTTTCTCAGGACACCACTGAAAGCTCACCGCCAAGGACCTCTGAAACACTGGAGTCTGCTAAACTCAGCAGGCCACAAGAAAAAGGCTTGGAAAATGACGAAGCCCATACTGAAATAAATGAGGCCAATGCTGAGACGGTAGAAAAACCCACAGAAGATCCTCAAACGGAAGAACAACAGCCAAAAGAGGTTCAGGTGGTGGATCTGTCGGAAGAGAATCGTGACGAAGGGGACCATGGCAATGCTGGCGAAGAAAACCAAGGTGTCGCTGGCGAAGAGAACCAATGTGACGCTGGCGAAGGGCACCAAGATGACGCTGGTACTGCCCCAGTCCGAGTCGAAGGGAAACAAGTCGAGACGCCTAACACTCAACAGCCTCAAACCCAAGACAATGCTGTTGCAAGGGCTGTTACCTCAACGAAGCACAGGTCGAAAGAGGACTTAGAACTCTTGAAACAAACTGACCCCGTTAGCTATCTCAACGCAATCATCGAGAGCAAGAGTTCGTCCGATGCTAGTCAGGAGGTTCCTACCCTGTCGGGGAAGTCCACTGAAACCTCTCCTCTTGATGAAGCTTTAGCGAAGGTTAAGGCCCAGTTTTTCAAGAAGGACTTGATGAAGGCTTTAGAGGGGGACCCCACTGCTCCATCATACTTGAGGGATATTTTGAATGCTGTCGACTTGTTAGCTGTAGCTCCAGAAGTTTCAGGCTTGATCATGGAGTTACACTCCATGATTGATCAAGTCTCAGCAGATTATAGGCGCCAAAGGGGCTTTAATAGTCAGCTTGAGGTGTTATATGGAAAAAGCTCTTCTGCATGGACTGCTGTTTCGGAGACGACTTCTCGAATTGCGGAGTTGTCGAAGCAAAAAGCATATACGCAGGAAGAAGTCGATGCCATCGATCGAGAGAATGCTTCCTTCAGGGCACAAATCGAAGAAATAGAGGCTAAGATAAATGCCAACACTAAACGCAAGGAGGAACTTCTTTCGACCGTCCCAGACACCGAGAGTCAAACTGAAATCAAATAGGGCCTGGAATTTGCTGAGAAGGCCCAAGGCTTCGACGCTCAGATTGCCAAGCTTGTGCAGGAGAATGCCTGGTGCAAGAAAAGATTGGAGCTGCAGCAAGTCAAATACCTTCGACTCAAGGACTCTGTTCCCTTCTGATTGATTCAGCTTTTGTAACCATATTTTGTAATCTATATTCGACAACATTGCCATCTTGGCTAAAATTTATAAAAAATTTCCATTTTGGCTTTTTATGGTTAATTTAGTCTTGTTATTTTATTATTTTATTTTTATCTCTTGGAGTGTAGGTTTGTATTTTTTCAAATATTTACCATTTACTCTCAAGAGCCTTTTATCTTCACCTAACTCTTCGACTTCATAGGCTCCACCAGAAAAAGTTTGGATAACTCTGAATGGTCCTTCCCATTTGGGTGACCATTTCCCCATGCTTCGATCCCTTCGATCCATGGGAAGAATTACCTTCCAAACTAGTTCTTCAGGCAAAAATACCTTAGGTTTTACCTTTTTATTATAAGAGTCTTCTACTCTTTTCTTCTGAAGCCTGAGTAGGTCAAGAGCGCGCAATCTCTCTTCGTCTAAATCCACCAGTTCGTCTAACATCATGTTCCAATAAATTTCAGAGGGAATATCATAATGCCTCTGAACCCTTGCAGATTGAAGACAAATTTCTGCTGGCAACACTGCATCATGGCCAAAAGTTAGCCTATATGGTGTTGTACCAGTGGCTTCTTTTGGGGACGTTCGAAAAGCCCACAGAATCTGGTCTAACGTCTTGTGCCAATTCTTTGGTTTCTTCCCAACATGCTTTTTTATCAAGCCAATCACTACTTTGTTTGCTGCTTCGACTTGACCATTTGCCTGTGCATAATAAGGCGTTGATGTTAGGAGTTTGAAACCTGTTTCCTGAGCAAATTCCTGCATCTTTCGACCAGTGAAAACTGATCCTTGATCAGTTGTTATTGTCTCAGGGATTCCATACCTAAAGATAATGTTCTTTTGAATAAATTCAATGACATTTTCTTGGTCTACATTGACTAAAGGGATAGCTTCGATCCACTTAGTAAAATAATCGATGCCTACCAGTATGTATTTCTGACTCTTTGATGATGCTGGTCGAATCTCTCCAATGAGGTCCAACGCCCATCCTCTAAAGGGCCAAGGCTTCACTATCGAGTGAAGTTCGCTTGCTGGTACATGTTGGATGCCTGTATGGACTTGACACTCTTGACAACCTTTGGCGAACTCAACACAATCTTTCAGCATAGTGGGCCAATATAGTCCTTGTCGAAACAACAACCATTTCATCTTATGGCCTGCTTGGTGAGCCCCACATGCTCCAGCGTGCGTAGTCGAAAGGGTTATGTATGCCTCAGTTTCACTTAAGCATTTTAGCAATACCCCTTCAGGCGTTTTCTTGAATAACTCGTTTCCCATGAGTACATAACTCAACGCCCTGTACTTTGTTTTTCGTTCTGTCAAAGCTCCTGGATTTTGAAGATAGTCCACAATGGGTTTCCTCCAATCTTGCTCTGATAAATTATCTATGAACGAAATTTCGAAGTTACTTTGATCAGCATATCCTAGTCTCGTCGATTCCAAGTCTGTTGGTGATAGACAAGTTGCTTTTATCTTTTCTCGAACTTCGATTGCTCTTTGCAAACTCATTTTTGAAATCTTATACCCAGATGCAATCTGTGCCAAGTCGTTGGCTATTTGATTTTCGACTCTGGGTATGTGTCGAATATTGATCGTTTCAAATTTTTTCAATAAACGATTTGCTATCACAAAGTACATAATGAGATTCTCTCTTATGCATTTATATTCCTTTGTGACTTGCTTAATGACTAACTCTGAGTCTCCCATTATTTCGACTCGAGTTGCCCCCAATTCCAACAATATCTCAAGGCCAGTAATTAGAGCTTCATACTCAGCCTCATTGTTCGAACAAGAACCTGATATTTTGTACTTGAATGTTGTTGGAATTTTATCTGGAGAAATAATCAAGACTCCTACCCCTGTTCCATCTTTATGGCTGGAACCATCGAAGTAGAATTTCCAAGGCTCTATCTCCACATAATTAATGTCCTCAACTTGAATTGAGTGGTCGACTATGAAGTCTGCAACCACTTGTCCTTTTACTGCCTTAAGAGGCATAAAGGTCAAGGAGTATTCAGTTAATGCTAATGCCCACTTGCCAATTCGACTGTGCAAGATAGGTTTCGACAACATATACTTGAAAACATCAAAATGAGATGAAACATACACATCAACTGGTTTTATATATTGCTTGAGTTTTGTACAAGAGAAATACAGACATAGACACAATTTTTCAACTTCACTATATCTAGTTTCTGCATCGTTCAAAACTCTACTGAGATAGTAAATGGGTCTTTCGACTCCATTCTCATCCTCTTGGGCTAACATGCTTCCCAAAGTTTTGTCGGATGCAGCTATGTACAATCTCATACTCCTATTGCTACAAGGAGGCACCAAAATAGGTGGCTTAGTGAGGTACCCTTTGATTTTGTCGAAGGCTTCTTGTTGCTCTTGCCCCCATTCGAACCCTTCTTTATTCAGTCGAAGTAAGGGTGAAAAGGCCTGAGCTTTCCCACTTAGATTAGATATGAATCTCCTTAAGAAATTTATCTTGCCTAACAGAGATTGCAGTTCCTTCTTATTTGATGGCGCTTTCGCTTCCAGAATTGCCTTCGTCTTGTTCTGGTTGATTTCGATTCCTTTCTTGTGGACAACGAAGCCCAAGAAATCTCCAGCTTTCACACAGAATGCACACTTCAAAGGGTTCATCTTCAGACCATGTTCTCTCATTCTTTCGAATGATTGTCGAAGGTGGTCAATATGATTCTTCCTAGAAACAGACTTTATAACAATGTCATCAATATATACTTGCATAAAAGTGTTAATAAAATCATGGAAGATAGTGTTCATTGCTCGCTGGTACGTTGCCCCAGCGTTCTTTAGGCCAAAAGGCATCACTACCCATTTGTAAGTGCCTAAGGCCCCAGGACATCGAAAAGTTGTTTTCGACACATCCTCTTCAGCAATGAATATTTGATTATATCCTGAATAACCATCGAGCATACTCAGGTATTCATAGCCAGCGGCAGAATCGACTAGCATTTCCGCCACATGCATAGGATATTCATCTTTGGGTGTAGCAGCATTCAAATCTCTGAAATCTATGCACACCCTTAACGTACCATTTTTCTTAATTACTGGCACAATGTTTGCAATCCATTCGACATACCTTGTAACACGTATGAATTTGCATTTCAGCAGTCTTTCGACTTCCGTTTTGATCTTCGACAGTATTTCTGGAGCGAAGCGCCTTGGATTTTGCTTGATTGGCTTCTTCCCAGGTTTGATTGGCAACTGAAGTTCTACCAATCCTCTGTCGAGACCAGGCATTTCGTCATAATCCCATGCAAAACAGTCTTTGAACTCTTTCAGCAATTGGATTACTTCCAACCTAAGTTCTGGATCAATTTTGGCGCTGATGTAAGTTGGCCTTTTCTCTGACCCTTCGCCCAAGTTGATTTCTTCTAAAGGATCTTGCGCTAACATTTTAATGTTGTTCGCCAAGGGGTCCTTTTCGAAGCCCAAAGGCTCATCGTCATAGATGGCGTCGAGCCTCTGTTCCTGCATTTCTTCTGGCATGATATCAAGAGGTTTTGGATCGAAATCCTTTCCTGGACCTGCAGCAGATAACTGTTGATCATTGGCCTGTGTGGCCATGTACTTCACTTCGGCTTCGAGAGCCGTTATCATCTTAGTTTCGGCTACATAAGCCGAAATTCGCTTCAAAGATTGTGACTCAGTCATTATCACTGAATTCACTTCCCCAACCAGTTGGTTGGATATCAGTTAACCCACTGAAGTCTATGTGGGACAAGTCTTCTCTGTCCCATTGGAAACCATGCTCAGGATGCAGGTAAAGGGAACAAAAAGTGTTTGGCGTTGGCGCCATGTCGAAGTCAGGTGTTGGACATGGCCCTATCTGAGCCAAGTTCTTGTCGAAATATGCCAACCCCAGGTGATTCACTTCGCCCAGGTAGTAGCTTTGATCTGCCTCTATGTTTTCGACCATCCCATCTGGACGCCATAGGAGCAACCTCTGGTGCATTGATGATGGCACAGCTCCAACACCATGAATCCATTCACGGCCCAACAAAAGATTGTAGTTAGGTTTGGCCGATATGACCATAAACATCGTTGGTCGAAGGATAGATCCTACTTTGATATCCAGCTGGATCACCCCCATAGTGGTCCCTATGCCGCCCTCATAGTTCGACAGGACCATGTTGTGAGGCTTAATGTCCTCATCCCTTTTGCCAATTTTCCTTAGCATAGAGTGAGGAATAATGTTGATGGTCGCCCCGCAATCCACCAAAATTTTATTCACAGTAGTTTCTTCGAGTTTAGCCCTTATAAATAAAGGCTTGAGGTGATTTTTCATCGCCTCTGTAGGTGGCTCGAAGAACCCATTTTGTTCCTCAGTGGTGCCATTGTCCATGACGAAATAGCACACTGGCCTGTGTTTGGCCATTTCTTGTTCCACTTCCCAGTCACTTACTTCGACCTCCACCTGTCGGTTGAATTCTCTGGGCAGCACTGAGACTATATTCACCATTATGTCCAAAGTATCATCAGACTCGGAATCGTCTTCGTCTTCGACTTCACTTTGGTTAGGCCAAACTAGCCTGTTGGTTATTGGCTCTCTTTCTAGAGGTTTCCTTTGCTTCCTTTGAGGAACGTTCGAACTGGTTTCTGCCTTTGGTTCGTTGGCAGCCTCCCTTTCAGCTTTTCGTCTCCTTTGGTATCTCCTCCATTGAGATCGAGACATGGGATTTTTACCTTTGTAGTTGCTTGACACTTGTGCAACTTTAGGTGCAGCAACCTGAGGCTCTTTCTTTTGAGTCAAAGAGGAACCCCTTGGCACGTCGAAAGAGTGCCATTTCTCCTCACTTGGCCTTTTTTGACCAGAGGTTTTATACCAAGTATCTACTGGCACATTTGTGGGAGGCCTAAAAGTCAGTGGCCTCTTTTCTTGGTTTGAACCTCTTTGGGAGGCTCTTCTGGGGTCATGTCGAAGATCAACATTTTCCCTTCTCTTATTTGCTGCTCTTACGCCTTGAATGTGCTCAGCAGCTTTTTTGTCAAAGATCGAACTGCATCTTGGACACAGCATCACCTCTGATTTCTTTTTCTGGCATCTTTGTAGAAAATCTGCCAAATTTTCATTTTCCCGAGGGAAAGCAGTCTTATTAGCTTGTTCTTGCCTCATGGCCTCTTCTGATGCTTTTGGGTCAGAGAGTTCGACCATGTTGATATTCATTGTATCTTTGTTAGCAAGAGTTAACTGCTTCATTTGTATCTCCAGATTCTCCGTCTGGCCTTGAACTGTGGCCAAGTGGGAACTGGGTTTTGGTCCAGTTTTTTGTGCTTCAGCGGTCTCCAACTTCGGGCTTTCGACCGCTTTCTGAACTGCTTCAATTGTCTTCCTGGATAAATTTCCAGAAAAACTGCCAAAGATTGGCATGTTGATGTGGTCCTTTGAGACTTCGACCATCGTAATTCCTGGCTTCTTCGACTGGCTCCTGGTTGCCTCTATCACGTTCACCTCAGAGGGCTCAGCATAGTGGGCTTCAGCCTGCAATGGATTTGAGTCGACAGCCATGGGGGTTTTGTCAGCAAACTTCAACCTCCCTTCTTCGATAGCGTCTTGCACAAGATTCCTGAAAAGAAAACATTGAGAAGTTTTATGGCCCAAAAAATTATGATATTTGCAAAAACCTCTCTTCTTTCTTTGATCAAGAGGAGCACTTTTACCCCTGGGGGTACTATCATTTGGCCATCTTTAACAAGCAAGTCGAATATTTCATCACATTTTGTGATGTCAAAACTATAAGTCTTTTTGGGGAACCTATCGTTGGTCCTTTCTGGACCAATGGGATTTTTCCCACTTGAGGGGACTAACAATTTACAAGAGTATGGTGGCCCTTGTTTCAGTTCTGCTAAATCGACTTCTCCTTCTTCGACAGCTAAAGTATCGTCGAAGGATTCCGGATCTTCGTCATCCATCTCAACGTATGCTATCCTCTCTCTCTTGTGAGTTTTCGTTGCCTTTGCTTTTTCAGCTTTGAGGCGTTCTACCTGTCGAACTCTATCGGCCAGTTGGGCCATGTCTCTCAGGTATTGGGTGTCTAGCTTCTTCCTAATGGAATAATCTAAACCGCCTGCGGCTATTTCGACTAACTCATGTTCTGGCACTTGTGTAAAGCATCTCGCCTTGAGCAACCTAAACCTATTTAGATATTCGTCTATAGGTTCAGTGAAACGTCTCTTCACACTGGCCAATTCCTTCAGGCTTATCTTGGTTTGCCCCATGTAGAATTGTTCATGGAACAATCTTTCCAACTGGGTCCAATGATGGATCGAATTGGGGGGAAGAGTTGTAAACCAAGTAAAAGCGTTCTTAGTTAAAGAACTCGGGAAGTACTTGATCCTCAGGTTTTCGTTATTCGAAATGTCACCTGCTTCGATCAAGTATCTCGCCACATGCTCGACAGTAGATTCTGTCGTGTCCCCAGAGAACTTAGTAAATTTAGGGACTTTGCATCTAGGAGGTAAGTCTGTCTGTAACACGTACTCTGACAATGGAGATGTAAAGTTGGGCCTTCGAAAGCCCATGTTCATCCCATTTTGAGTCATGATCCTTTCGATCATGGTTGCCAGATTATTTTCCAAACCCGTATTCTGGTATTGGATATGCTGGACTACTTCGTCAGCATTTTGGTTTCTGTTAATTAACCTTACCTCTGGGGTTATTACCCTAGGTTCCTCGACGGGTTGCTCCAATCGTGCCCTAAGGTTTTCTTCGACAGGCTGTTGAGCCTGGTTGATGGTGGTTTCTTCCTCTAAGAATATCCCCTGGTTTCCCCTTATTTGCGCCCTTTGGGGCTGTCGAACAGGTTGGGGTACTCCAAAGAAATCAATCAAACGCGCCATTTGCGCTGTCACTTGCTGATTCGATTGAGTAGTGTTTTGTATTAGAGGGTTTAGCACTGTACTCAAAGTTTGTGCCAACATTTGCACCATATCATGGTTGCTTTCGTCCATTTGTTGCCTCAAGACTGCTGTCGAGGCATTTGTAAGGCCATGGGCTACTTGGGACGTTCCTCCTAAGAGTTGGGTCCTATTTCTATTCGCCATGCCTACTCCGGAACCTTGGAGTGGCGAAGAGGCACTCACTAAAGGGTCTGAAAAAGTGGACGCAGCATTCGTCAGGCTAGCCAATTCAGAAGTTGGCATACCATAGAGTGGCATAAATCCTGGTGGCGCAAAAGGCCTTGTGCCTAAATTTCCCCTTGGTGGGGGAGTTCCCAAAGGCATCCTGGGGCCCGTGAACGAAAGTAATGGCCCCGTTGCTGTGACCGTTACTGCTGGTGTCGAACCAACAGTTGTCGCTTCACTTACGGTCGTACTAACCGTTGCTCCCACATTCGTTTGTGGGATTTCGTTATTGTTTGGCGGATTCTCCATCTCTTCCCTTCTTCTGGCAGTATTGTTATTGTTATCGTATATTCTACCACTTCTCAATAACATACAACACTCCTCGAAAAGATGAGATTATTTTCAACAATCAACACACAGTCCCACCGGGTGTGCCAATTTGTTTACCGTGGTATTTGGTAAACAACCGCTGATCCTCCAAATGGTTACTTATTTGGTTACTCGCAGGATCGATCAGATTGATCCTAGGACATAGGTTGATTTTGAAGTTTGATTAAATTGGATATTTAGTTAAATGACAATAAAATGAAGAGGCTTTAAATAAATTGCATGAAGAAAGGACTTGGTAAAATAAATAAAGCTTTAAATGAAAGGGTTCGACAGGAAAGTAAAGAAGAAAGCAAGTAAATTTCTGGAAAAGTAAATGACTTTGATTAATAAAGTTGGTGTTTCACACATACATTTCTCAACAATTCTTTCTCACACGCTGGGTACTCGAATCTATATGAGTGACTTTGTATAGAATTGTGAACACACGCGAGAAACTACATGACTACTACTATTTATACTAAAACATCCCAAGTAACCGTCGGGCAGTTACACTGCTTCGAGATGATTCCACTTGGCACGTTCTCAATGTTCGACGCTCCAGATCTTTGCACGTTGCACTTGGTAACCGCTGGAAACCGTTTTCCCTCCAAACGCTTGAATTTCAAACTGCTCCACTCTGAACCATCGAACACCTTCGTCGAGAGACATCTTCGACGAGAAACTCCTTCGACGTCGAAGGCAACCAACTTCTCCCTTGGAAGAAATCTTTTAAGTACCTTGCCATCTTTCGATGGGCATTTCGACGGACCTAGCTAGTCGAAAACATCCTTCAGCTTTAATGGCTGACATTAATAAAACAAGGGTGTCGAATTTAGGAGCCAACATAGTGTTGTGGGCGTTTTGAGTTGTATGTATCATTTCCCGATAGAATCGATGATTAAGTTGGTGTAGTTTATCACTGGGTGGTGTGGTCATTATGATGTTGTGGTGTTCCAAGCAGTTGGCAGGAAATTAGGAATTATTGTTGTGGTCGTATTATGAGGGCTCTGCGTGACTGTCTTATACAATGAATGAATTTGTTGATAGGAAATATAGTTGCCCGTTACTATGGTATTTTGAGAAGTTAGTCGGAAGTTATGAATTATATTGATGTGGTCGTTATGATGTTGTATTATTCTATATTGTAGGCCATAATTAGTGGTCGAGGAGGATGTTGATGGTGTCGAGCAACATTTAGCCTACGAGGTGTGTCGAAGAATATATGTGTTGGATGTCGAGCAGCATTAGGCTGCAAGGCGTGTCAAGGAGCACGGTACTGTTGTCGAGCGGCACGAAGTTGCAGGTTGGTTTGAGGAGTATAAGTTAGTGGTTATTCTGTCTTGTTGTTGTGCATGTCGAGGGGCGTGTAGTTCGTCCTATCGCTTTTGCTCGTATATGTTATTCTGGTCGTTGCAATGTGTTGTGTAGTCGTGCTTAATTGAGAATTTACAGGTTGATGATTTATGTTGAATTTATGTTGAATTGTTGTTGATGTTGTAGGCTTATGGCCAACGTTGATTTATGTTGAATTTATGTTGAATTGTTGTTGATGTTGTGGGCTTATGGCCAATGTTGATTTATGTTGAGTTGTTGTTTGTTGTTGTTGTTGCTACAATCATGTTGTGTCGCATACATCATATATCTAGTTGGAGTTGATGCTCATTAAGTTGGTCTGGATTGGCAAAATATTAAGTTGAAGGCTTATGCCTTATTGATGCCTCTATTAATTAGAAATTTCTAAGTCGGGAGTTCTGCTCTGTTTCTAAGTTGGGAGTTCTACTCCATTTTTAAGTTGGGAGTTCTGCTCCACTGGTAGCACATGCATGTGCATAGTAATGAATCGCATTTCACGTTGCATATTGAGTTGTCGTGTTGATGAATTAATTATTATATTTTGTTGATGTTTTGTTGTGATTGATGTTGTTTAAAGTTGTGAAGTGGTGATTTTTCATAGACTAATTCTAATGTAATATTTATCATACATTCGATTATAGTGTTCGATATCTCACCCCTTTTGTTTGAATGTTACCCCGATGTTGGTAACGTGCAGGCAATCCAAATTGAAGGCGGTTTACCTTCAGTAGTTCGAGTCGGTGTCATTGCTCTGATACGTAACACTCGGGGGATGAACACTTGCTATTTTATTGTTGTTATTATTTAGTTGTTGCACCTTAAGCTGTTGTTTGTTAAATACTTATTATTTGAAGTTGTTTCAGTTGGATAAAGATGTTATATTCCTTTAAGTTGAATATTTGATTCCACTGCGTGGTTATGAAAGTTACTGGTTTTAAAAGATGAATTTATGTTGTTGTTGGTTCATCCAGATTTAATGTGTTCTGTATCATTGATGAATGTCGTTGTTTTAAATTTGAATTTGTAGCATCCTAATTCGGTTGTCGGGAATTTTGTAACTCTGATTTTTATAATAATTGTCGGGTAGAATTGGGGTGTTACACCAATCTCTATCTATAAAATTAGCAGTGAGGGTCAAGTAGTTTAGATTTTAAACGGAAGTCCAACAATCTGTTGTAATTGCCACCCTACTACAATCAGACTTAAATAATGATTTCAACCTCACTTTCTCATCAAGATATATCTGAAAATAATCCCTAGCTATGGTTCTCCTTGATGGTATAGTAAATTGGGGTTGCATTTGGTTACAAAAGTACTTGAATCCCCCTCCTTCAAATGTAATAAATGGCTTTTCATCTAAAATGATAAAGTAAGCCAACCCCTTTCTACAACCTAAAGGATCAAACCTAGAAGATGTTAGAACCAACCCAACTCCCTATGTTGTTGAAAATGTCAATATGGTTTGGGTGGGGTTGGTTGATAGGTTCAATGGATACTTAGGACATGTTTTCATATGACTATTTAAGTTTGATGTTCCATGTTTCTTAGAGTCACACATGTACCTTATCTGACAGTGCTTACAAGTTGTAATAGAGGGATCACTATTGGGAATAATGTTAAAGTGGTCCCATACCCCAGACCTCTTTCTAATGGCATTTACATTAGCTCTTCTTTTCCTCCGACCAATAGGCATTGTTGTTGTTGGAGTGTCTTGCTCCATAGGTGTTGCAGTTGTTGGAATGTCTTGCTCCATAACTGAAACATAAGAGTATTATTAGTCAAAGATTATCAATGAGCAACCAAACAGAAACATAACTCAATACACTCTTCTTAAACCTATTGCCTTTTCTTTCGATTTGGATTAATGTTCTGTGAGTCATTATTAAAGGAACTTTGACATAACTCAAATACTTACAAACCCAAACAGAAACATACCCAAGAGATAACTCAAACTTTCACAAGTAAGCATAAATGTATAAAAGAATATGCTTAAAACATAAGAAAATGTACCGTTACTTTGCACATTTTCAGCTCCTATTTCTCCAACTCCAACTCCTTGCATAACTAGATAAACTCACAGAAAACAGAAGAAAATGAAAGAGATATAAGAAGAAAACATTCACTAAAATCTGAACACAAATCTGAACTTAGAAAATGTAAGAGGTAAATAGAATAAAAACTACCTCTTAAAATTGTGAAATGTGAAGTTAATCTCAGCTGACTCCTAAGCTACATCAGAACCCACCTTTAAACATGTAAATAAAAAGAAAATATGGCAATAAGACTTTGTTGTAACACCGAATCATGAAGAAGAAAACAAACAAGTGAGGGGGGATAAAGCTAGATACTTACCGATTACCGAAAGAGACAATGATGGATGGCGATGAGGACGGGGATGATGGTGGAGGCTTGAAGCTTCGAGTGGTGTTTTGAGATGTTGATCAGGATGGAGATACAGATGGTGGTGGTGGTTGTAACCCTAGAAGAAAGGAACGAACATTGTGAAACGACGAAGAGGCAGAAATTTCATTTGTGTATTTGTTAACCCTAATCTGAAATATAGAAGTTTCTGGGCCAGTTTGATTTTAAACCAAATTCATATAACATTAATAATATAAATAAACTTTATAAAGAATTAACACTGTCGGTTACGAGTTCCGACGGATCAAATTTTTAACATCGAACCCGACCGTCAATATCCACTTTCACCCAATAATATGCTTCGAACATACTCATAATCCGAATTCAACCGACCCATAGACCTAAACACATTTCAGTTCGGTCGGGTTAGTTCGAGTGGTCACCGATTGTCCACCCCTACTCTTGACCTCTTTATTTATTGATATAATTGTAGTTTTGATTTTTGTATTTATTGGTTTAAGAAATTGATATTTCTTTTTTTGAAATCCATTATGGTTGATCCCTTCATCAAAGTTATCGAGTAAAAATTGTTAACATGTTATACTTGAAATGATGTAAAATAAAAATTGATGAAGTAGAATATCTAAATGAATTAATTACTTTAATGTTATAAATTTAATTTTAAAAAGTTATTATTTTTAGGTTGAAATTGAACATTATAAAGATTTTTTAAATAATTTTATGGGTATTGATCATTTCACATCATTAAATCACATGTTTCAGTACATAAAATATTAAAATAAATATAATAAAATATTTTTTTTAATCTTTTAACTCTATTTTAAAGTTTATTATAGTCGCTTAAGTTTTAAAAAGACTAAATGAATCTTTTAGTTCTTATAATAAGGTCAAAGAGTTCTTTCTTTCTAAAAGTTGGTAAAGGAGAAACATGTAATATTTTAAATTATGTAAAATAAAAATTGATGGAATAGAATATCTAAATTTTAAATGTCATAAATTTTTAATTTTAAAAAACTATTATTTTTTTAAGTTGAAAGTTGGAACTGAATATTATAAATAATTTTTTAAAATCATTTTATATCATCAAATCGAATATTATAGTATATAAAATATGTTAAAATAATTTTTCAATTCAAATATATAAGGTTGATCAAAATTGGAGTATATTAAAATGAATGGATAAATTTTGTAAATGGATAAAAATAGAAAGATGAAGAATATTTTCGTTAAGACAATTTAGTTGATTTTTATGACAGCGAATTATACGGAGTGGGAGTGCGGCTTTGAACTTGTAACATTTTACTTATTCACCTTTAAATATTAAAAGTATTATTATTAAACTATTAGGCCAAATATCAAAAATTACAATTTTTTACTTTATAAGAAAAATTCTCTAGAAGTCACTTATTTATTGTAATGAAATAATGATTCATGTTTTAGAGAGTCTCATGTCACAGAATGCCATAATCTCTTAAATCAAGATCAAGTGTAACTTTGCAGCCACTCTTGCATACAGTTTGGTGAGTCTCATTTGATATGAGTTGCACAATTAACTAAGGGGTTTTAAAGATTTTAAGAAACTCACTAAAAAATTGAAATGATATGAGAGATTTCTTTTAAAGAAATCCATCTCTGACGCTATAAAGCATCGATAAACTCCTGGATTAATGAGAAAATGTGGAAGAAAGCACAGATCAAGCCTTAAATCTTCAAATAATGACATACAAACATAAAAGCGCAAATGAAGGTCCGACAAATAGGGTGGAGTTGGTGCGGTGCCCCTCAAAGAAGTCACAAAAATTTGCTATTCAAACTTTGAGAAAGGGATGAAAACCCCTTAATCTCCTTGAAAACTATGTCGTGCATAGGGAAACAGTGATGTAGGTATCCAAAACAAATTTGATTTGAGGGTGACGAAACTTCTGCAATACAATATACGTAGAACCCACCTATGTTTTTAGCCATTTTGTATGAATTTGAATACTCTTGATCCAAATAGATAGACGAGATCCCTGAGTAATCATCATTACATATTTATAATAAGCAACCATTTATGAATCCATAAGTGGCTTTGAGGCGAAGTACTTGATTGTATTATCAATTATATATGTCCTCACAAAGAAAAATTGATGAGGACATGGACACCAAGATATAAATGAAGTAATCCAAAGCATAGAGGATCATATGACAAGGGCACATGTTAGAAGAGACAATGAAGACTTAATTCAATTTATGACCAAATTAACGGGAGTAAGGGATCAATTAAGAGGAAATTAGTCAAAAGATGGAAATAAAATAATGAAATAAAGGAGAAAAGTAAGACAGATAAACTTAACAAGAAAAATAAGAATGTGGCAGCAAATAGAGAAATATGAACAATCACAAGCTTAATACAACCAAAATTTGATATTTTTTCTTCTTTTTTTTTTATATATATGATTCAATACAATATAATGAAATTTGCAATAACAAATGGGGTATGATCACAAAATTATGTATAATAATGGAGTTGGAACATAATTGAAACAAAGTAATCTTGAGAAAGAAAAAGATGAAAAATGATAGAAATGAGGTGTCACACTCTTTCGTTGAAATAGAAAGGATGATAAGGAGAAGTGAAGATCACCACAAAAAAAAAGGTTAACATGTTATACTTGAAATGATGTAAAATAAAAATTGATGAAGTAGAATATCTAAATGAATTAATTACTTTAATGTTATAAATTTAATTTTAAAAAGTTATTATTTTTAGGTTGAAAATGAACATTTTAAAGATTTTTTAAATAATTTTATGGGTATTGATCATTTCACATCATTAAATCACATGTTTCAGTACATAAAATATTAAAATAAATATAATAAAATATTTTTTTTAATCTTTTAACTCTATTTTAAAGTTTATTATAGTCGCTTAAGTTTTAAAAAGACTAAATGAATCTTTTAGTTCTTATAATAAGGTCAAAGAGTTCTTTCTTTCTAAAAGTTGGTAAAGGAGAAACATGTTATATTTTAAATTATGTAAAATAAAAATTGATGGAATAGAATATCTAAATTTTAAATGTCATAAATTTTTAATTTTAAAAAACTATTATTTTTTTAAGTTGAAAGTTGGAACTGAATATTATAAATAATTTTTTAAAATCATTTTATATCATCAAATCGAATATTATAGTATATAAAATATGTTAAAATAATTTTTCAATTCAAATATATAAGGTTGATCAAAATTGGAGTATATTAAAATGAATGGATAAATTTTGTAAATGGATAAAAATAGAAAGATGAAGAATATTTTCGTTAAGACAATGTAGTTGATTTTTATGACAGCGAATTATACGGAGTGGGAGTGCGGCTTTGAACTTGTAACATTTTACTTATTCACCTTTAAATATTAAAAGTATTATTATTAAACTATTAGGCCAAATATCAAAAATTACAATTTTTTACTTTTTAAGAAAAATTCTCTAGAAGTCATTTATTTATTGTAATGAAATAATGATTCATGTTTTAGAGAGTCTCATGTCACAGAATGCCATAATCTCTTAAATCAAGATCAAGTGTAACTTTGCAGCCACTCTTGCATACAGTTTGGTGAGTCTCATTTGATATGAGTTGCACAATTAACTAAGGGGTTTTAAAGATTTTAAGAAACTCACTAAAAAATTGAAATGATATGAGAGATTTCTTTTAAAGAAATCCATCTCTGACGCTATAAAGCATCGATAAACTCCTGGATTAATGAGAAAATGTGGAAGAAAGCATAGATCAAGCCTTAAATCTTCAAATAATGACATACAAACATAAAAGCGCAAATGAAGGTCCGATAAATAGGGTGGAGTTGGTGCGGTGCCCCTCAAAGAAGTCACAAAAATTTGCTATTCAAACTTTGAGAAAGGGATGAAAACCCCTTAATCTCCTTGAAAACTATGTCGTGCATAGGGAAACAGTGATGTAGGTATCCAAAACAAATTTGATTTGAGGGTGACGAAACTTCTGCAATACAATATACGTAGAACCCACCTATGTTTTTAGCCATTTTGTATGAATTTGAATACTCTTGATCCAAATAGATAGACGAGATCCCTGAGTAATCATCATTACATATTTATAATAAGCAACCATTTATGAATTCATAAGTGGCTTTGAGGCGAAGTACTTGATTGTATTATCAATTATACATGTCCTCACAAAGAAAAATTGATGAGGACATGGACACCAAGATATAAATGAAGTAATCCAAAGCATAAAGGATCATATGACAAGGGCAAATGTTAGAAGAGACAATGAAGACTTAATTCAATTTATGACCAAATTAACGGGAGTAAGGGATCAATTAAGAGGAAATTAGTCAAAAGATGGAAATAAAATAATGAAATAAAGGAGAAAAGTAAGACAGATAAACTTAACAAGAAAAATAAGAATGTGGCAGCAAATAGAGAAATATGAACAATCACAAGCTTAATACAACCAAATTTGATATTTTTTCTTCTTTTTTTTTATATATATGATTCAATACAATATAATGAAATTTGCAATAACAAATGGGGTATGATCACAAAATTATGTATAATAATGGAGTTGGAACATAATTGAAACAAAGTAATCTTGAGAAAGAAAAAGATGAAAAATGATAGAAATGAGGTGTCACACTCTTTCGTTGAAATAGAAAGGATGATAAGGAGAAGTGAAGATCACCACAAAAAAAATGGTTAACATGTTATACTTGAAATGATGTAAAATAAAAATTGATGAAGTAGAATATCTAAATGAATTAATTACTTTAATGTTATAAATTTAATTTTAAAAAGTTATTATTTTTAGGTTGAAATTGAACATTTTAAAGATTTTTTAAATAATTTTATGGGTATTGATCATTTCACATCATTAAATCACATGTTTCAGTATATAAAATATTAAAATAAATATAATAAAATATTTTTTTTAATCTTTTAACTCTATTTTAAAGTTTATTATAGTCGCTTAAGTTTTAAAAAGACTAAATGAATCTTTTAGTTCTTATAATAAGGTCAAAGAGTTCTTTCTTTCTAAAAGTTGGTAAAGGAGAAACATGTAATATTTTAAATTATGTAAAATAAAAATTGATGGAATAGAATATCTAAATTTTAAATGTCATAAATTTTTAATTTTAAAAAACTATTATTTTTTTAAGTTGAAAGTTGGAACTGAATATTATAAATAATTTTTTAAAATCATTTTATATCATCAAATCGAATATTATAGTATATAAAATATGTTAAAATAATTTTTCAATTCAAATATATAAGGTTGATCAAAATTGGAGTATATTAAAATGAATGGATAAATTTTGTAAATGGATAAAAATAGAAAGATGAAGAATATTTTCGTTAAGACAATTTAGTTGATTTTTATGACAGCGAATTATACGGAGTGGGAGTGCGGCTTTGAACTTGTAACATTTTACTTATTCACCTTTAAATATTAAAAGTATTATTATTAAACTATTAGGCCAAATATCAAAAATTACAATTTTTTACTTTATAAGAAAAATTCTCTAGAAGTCACTTATTTATTGTAATGAAATAATGATTCATGTTTTAGAGAGTCTCATGTCACAGAATGCCATAATCTCTTAAATCAAGATCAAGTGTAACTTTGCAGCCACTCTTGCATACAGTTTGGTGAGTCTCATTTGATATGAGTTGCACAATTAACTAAGGGGTTTTAAAGATTTTAAGAAACTCACTAAAAAATTGAAATGATATGAGAGATTTCTTTTAAAGAAATCCATCTCTGACGCTATAAAGCATCGATAAACTCCTGGATTAATGAGAAAATGTGGAAGAAAGCACAGATCAAGCCTTAAATCTTCAAATAATGACATACAAACATAAAAGCGCAAATGAAGGTCCGACAAATAGGGTGGAGTTGGTGCGGTGCCCCTCAAAGAAGTCACAAAAATTTGCTATTCAAACTTTGAGAAAGGGATGAAAACCCCTTAATCTCCTTGAAAACTATGTCGTGCATAGGGAAACAGTGATGTAGGTATCCAAAACAAATTTGATTTGAGGGTGACGAAACTTCTGCAATACAATATACGTAGAACCCACCTATGTTTTTAGCCATTTTGTATGAATTTGAATACTCTTGATCCAAATAGATAGACGAGATCCCTGAGTAATCATCATTACATATTTATAATAAGCAACCATTTATGAATCCATAAGTGGCTTTGAGGCGAAGTACTTGATTGTATTATCAATTATATATGTCCTCACAAAGAAAAATTGATGAGGACATGGACACCAAGATATAAATGAAGTAATCCAAAGCATAGAGGATCATATGACAAGGGCACATGTTAGAAGAGACAATGAAGACTTAATTCAATTTATGACCAAATTAACGGGAGTAAGGGATCAATTAAGAGGAAATTAGTCAAAAGATGGAAATAAAATAATGAAATAAAGGAGAAAAGTAAGACAGATAAACTTAACAAGAAAAATAAGAATGTGGCAGCAAATAGAGAAATATGAACAATCACAAGCTTAATACAACCAAAATTTGATATTTTTTCTTCTTTTTTTTTTATATATATGATTCAATACAATATAATGAAATTTGCAATAACAAATGGGGTATGATCACAAAATTATGTATAATAATGGAGTTGGAACATAATTGAAACAAAGTAATCTTGAGAAAGAAAAAGATGAAAAATGATAGAAATGAGGTGTCACACTCTTTCGTTGAAATAGAAAGGATGATAAGGAGAAGTGAAGATCACCACAAAAAAAAAGGTTAACATGTTATACTTGAAATGATGTAAAATAAAAATTGATGAAGTAGAATATCTAAATGAATTAATTACTTTAATGTTATAAATTTAATTTTAAAAAGTTATTATTTTTAGGTTGAAAATGAACATTTTAAAGATTTTTTAAATAATTTTATGGGTATTGATCATTTCACATCATTAAATCACATGTTTCAGTACATAAAATATTAAAATAAATATAATAAAATATTTTTTTTAATCTTTTAACTCTATTTTAAAGTTTATTATAGTCGCTTAAGTTTTAAAAAGACTAAATGAATCTTTTAGTTCTTATAATAAGGTCAAAGAGTTCTTTCTTTCTAAAAGTTGGTAAAGGAGAAACATGTTATATTTTAAATTATGTAAAATAAAAATTGATGGAATAGAATATCTAAATTTTAAATGTCATAAATTTTTAATTTTAAAAAACTATTATTTTTTTAAGTTGAAAGTTGGAACTGAATATTATAAATAATTTTTTAAAATCATTTTATATCATCAAATCGAATATTATAGTATATAAAATATGTTAAAATAATTTTTCAATTCAAATATATAAGGTTGATCAAAATTGGAGTATATTAAAATGAATGGATAAATTTTGTAAATGGATAAAAATAGAAAGATGAAGAATATTTTCGTTAAGACAATGTAGTTGATTTTTATGACAGCGAATTATACGGAGTGGGAGTGCGGCTTTGAACTTGTAACATTTTACTTATTCACCTTTAAATATTAAAAGTATTATTATTAAACTATTAGGCCAAATATCAAAAATTACAATTTTTTACTTTTTAAGAAAAATTCTCTAGAAGTCATTTATTTATTGTAATGAAATAATGATTCATGTTTTAGAGAGTCTCATGTCACAGAATGCCATAATCTCTTAAATCAAGATCAAGTGTAACTTTGCAGCCACTCTTGCATACAGTTTGGTGAGTCTCATTTGATATGAGTTGCACAATTAACTAAGGGGTTTTAAAGATTTTAAGAAACTCACTAAAAAATTGAAATGATATGAGAGATTTCTTTTAAAGAAATCCATCTCTGACGCTATAAAGCATCGATAAACTCCTGGATTAATGAGAAAATGTGGAAGAAAGCATAGATCAAGCCTTAAATCTTCAAATAATGACATACAAACATAAAAGCGCAAATGAAGGTCCGATAAATAGGGTGGAGTTGGTGCGGTGCCCCTCAAAGAAGTCACAAAAATTTGCTATTCAAACTTTGAGAAAGGGATGAAAACCCCTTAATCTCCTTGAAAACTATGTCGTGCATAGGGAAACAGTGATGTAGGTATCCAAAACAAATTTGATTTGAGGGTGACGAAACTTCTGCAATACAATATACGTAGAACCCACCTATGTTTTTAGCCATTTTGTATGAATTTGAATACTCTTGATCCAAATAGATAGACGAGATCCCTGAGTAATCATCATTACATATTTATAATAAGCAACCATTTATGAATTCATAAGTGGCTTTGAGGCGAAGTACTTGATTGTATTATCAATTATACATGTCCTCACAAAGAAAAATTGATGAGGACATGGACACCAAGATATAAATGAAGTAATCCAAAGCATAAAGGATCATATGACAAGGGCAAATGTTAGAAGAGACAATGAAGACTTAATTCAATTTATGACCAAATTAACGGGAGTAAGGGATCAATTAAGAGGAAATTAGTCAAAAGATGGAAATAAAATAATGAAATAAAGGAGAAAAGTAAGACAGATAAACTTAACAAGAAAAATAAGAATGTGGCAGCAAATAGAGAAATATGAACAATCACAAGCTTAATACAACCAAATTTGATATTTTTTCTTCTTTTTTTTTATATATATGATTCAATACAATATAATGAAATTTGCAATAACAAATGGGGTATGATCACAAAATTATGTATAATAATGGAGTTGGAACATAATTGAAACAAAGTAATCTTGAGAAAGAAAAAGATGAAAAATGATAGAAATGAGGTGTCACACTCTTTCGTTGAAATAGAAAGGATGATAAGGAGAAGTGAAGATCACCACAAAAAAAATGGTTAACATGTTATACTTGAAATGATGTAAAATAAAAATTGATGAAGTAGAATATCTAAATGAATTAATTACTTTAATGTTATAAATTTAATTTTAAAAAGTTATTATTTTTAGGTTGAAATTGAACATTTTAAAGATTTTTTAAATAATTTTATGGGTATTGATCATTTCACATCATTAAATCACATGTTTCAGTATATAAAATATTAAAATAAATATAATAAAATATTTTTTTTAATCTTTTAACTCTATTTTAAAGTTTATTATAGTCGCTTAAGTTTTAAAAAGACTAAATGAATCTTTTAGTTCTTATAATAAGGTCAAAGAGTTCTTTCTTTCTAAAAGTTGGTAAAGGAAAAACATGTTATATTTTAAATTATGTAAAATAAAAATTGATGGAATAGAATATCTAAATTTTAAATGTCATAAATTTTTAATTTTAAAAAACTATTATTTTTTTAAGTTGAAAGTTGGAACTGAATATTATAAATAATTTTTTAAAATCATTTTATATCATCAAATCGAATATTATAGTATATAAAATATGTTAAAATAATTTTTCAATTCAAATATATAAGGTTGATCAAAATTGGAGTATATTAAAATGAATGGATAAATTTTGTAAATGGATAAAAATAGAAAGATGAAGAATATTTTCGTTAAGACAATGTAGTTGATTTTTATGACAGCGAATTATACGGAGTGGGAGTGCGGCTTTGAACTTGTAACATTTTACTTATTCACCTTTAAATATTAAAAGTATTATTATTAAACTATTAGGCCAAATATCAAAAATTACAATTTTTTACTTTTTAAGAAAAATTCTCTAGAAATCATTTATTTATTGTAATGAAATAATGATTCATGTTTTAGAGAGTCTCATGTCACAGAATGCCATAATCTCTTAAATCAAGATCAAGTGTAACTTTGCAGCCACTCTTGCATACAGTTTGGTGAGTCTCATTTGATATGAGTTGCACAATTAACTAAGGGGTTTTAAAGATTTTAAGAAACTCACTAAAAAATTGAAATGATATGAGAGATTTCTTTTAAAGAAATCCATCTCTGACGCTATAAAGCATCGATAAACTCCTAGATTAATGAGAAAATGTGGAAGAAAGCATAGATCAAGCCTTAAATCTTCAAATAATGACATACAAACATAAAAGCGCAAATGAAGGTCCGATAAATAGGGTGGAGTTGGTGCGGTGCCCCTCAAAGAAGTCACAAAAATTTGCTATTCAAACTTTGAGAAAGGGATGAAAACCCCTTAATCTCCTTGAAAACTATGTCGTGCATAGGGAAACAGTGATGTAGGTATCCAAAACAAATTTGATTTGAGGGTGACGAAACTTCTGCAATACAATATACGTAGAACCCACCTATGTTTTTAGCCATTTTGTATGAATTTGAATACTCTTGATCCAAATAGATAGACGAGATCCCTGAGTAATCATCATTACATATTTATAATAAGCAACCATTTATGAATCCATAAGTGGCTTTGAGGCGAAGTACTTGATTGTATTATCAATTATACATGTCCTCACAAAGAAAAATTGATGAGGACATGGACACCAAGATATAAATGAAGTAATCCAAAGCATAGAGGATCATATGACAAGGGCACATGTTAGAAGAGACAATGAAGACTTAATTCAATTTATGACCAAATTAACGGGAGTAAGGGATCAATTAAGAGGAAATTAGTCAAAAGACGGAAATAAAATAATGAAATAAAGGAGAAAAGTAAGACAGATAAACTTAACAAGAAAAATAAGAATGTGGCAGCAAATAGAGAAATATGAACAATCACAAGCTTAATACAACCAAAATTTGATATTTTTTCTTCTTTTTTTTATATATATGATTCAATACAATATAATGAAATTTGCAATAACAAATGGGGTATGATCACAAAATTATGTATAATAATGGAGTTGGAACATAATTGAAACAAAGTAATCTTGAGAAAGAAAAAGATGAAAAATGATAGAAATGAGGTGTCACACTCTTTCGTTGAAATAGAAAGGATGATAAGGAGAAGTGAAGATCACCACAAAAAAAATGGTTAACATGTTATACTTGAAATGATGTAAAATAAAAATTGATGAAGTAGAATATCTAAATGAATTAATTACTTTAATGTTATAAATTTAATTTTAAAAAGTTATTATTTTTAGGTTGAAATTGAACATTTTAAAGATTTTTTAAATAATTTTATGGGTATTGATCATTTCACATCATTAAATCACATGTTTCAGTACATAAAATATTAAAATAAATATAATAAAATATTTTTTTTAATCTTTTAACTCTATTTTAAAGTTTATTATAGTCGCTTAAGTTTTAAAAAGACTAAATGAATCTTTTAGTTCTTATAATAAGGTCAAAGAGTTCTTTCTTTCTAAAAGTTGGTAAAGGAGAAACATGTTATATTTTAAATTATGTAAAATAAAAATTGATGGAATAGAATATCTAAATTTTAAATGTCATAAATTTTTAATTTTAAAAAACTATTATTTTTTTAAGTTGAAAGTTGGAACTGAATATTATAAATAATTTTTTAAAATCATTTTATATCATCAAATCGAATATTATAGTATATAAAATATGTTAAAATAATTTTTCAATTCAAATATATAAGGTTGATCAAAATTGGAGTATATTAAAATGAATGGATAAATTTTGTAAATGGATAAAAATAGAAAGATGAAGAATATTTTCGTTAAGACAATTTAGTTGATTTTTATGACAGCGAATTATACGGAGTGGGAGTGCGGCTTTGAACTTGTAACATTTTACTTATTCACCTTTAAATATTAAAAGTATTATTATTAAACTATTAGGCCAAATATCAAAAATTACAATTTTTTACTTTATAAGAAAAATTCTCTAGAAGTCATTTATTTATTGTAATGAAATAATGATTCATGTTTTAGAGAGTCTCATGTCACAGAATGCCATAATCTCTTAAATCAAGATCAAGTGTAACTTTGCAGCCACTCTTGCATACAGTTTGGTGAGTCTCATTTGATATGAGTTGCACAATTAACTAAGGGGTTTTAAAGATTTTAAGAAACTCACTAAAAAATTGAAATGATATGAGAGATTTCTTTTAAAGAAATCCATCTCTGACGCTATAAAGCATCGATAAACTCCTGGATTAATGAGAAAATGTGGAAGAAAGCACAGATCAAGCCTTAAATCTTCAAATAATGACATACAAACATAAAAGCGCAAATGAAGGTCCGACAAATAGGGTGGAGTTGGTGCGGTGCCCCTCAAAGAAGTCACAAAAATTTGCTATTCAAACTTTGAGAAAGGGATGAAAACCCCTTAATCTCCTTGAAAACTATGTCGTGCATAGGGAAACAGTGATGTAGGTATCCAAAACAAATTTGATTTGAGGGTGACGAAACTTCTGCAATACAATATACGTAGAACCCACCTATGTTTTTAGCCATTTTGTATGAATTTGAATACTCTTGATCCAAATAGATAGACGAGATCCCTGAGTAATCATCATTACATATGTATAATAAGCAACCATTTATGAATCCATAAGTGGCTTTGAGGCGAAGTACTTGATTGTGTTATCAATTATACATGTCCTCACAAAGAAAAATTGATGAGGACATGGACACCAAGATATAAATGAAGTAATCCAAAGCATAGAGGATCATATGACAAGGGCACATGTTAGAAGAGACAATGAAGACTTAATTCAATTTATGACCAAATTAACGGGAGTAAGGGATCAATTAAGAGGAAATTAGTCAAAAGATGGAAATAAAATAATGAAATAAAGGAGAAAAGTAAGACAGATAAACTTAACAAGAAAAATAAGAATGTGGCAGCAAATAGAGAAATATGAACAATCACAAGCTTAATACAACCAAAATTTGATATATATATATTTTTTTATATATATGATTCAATACAATATAATGAAATTTGCAATAACAAATGGGGTATGATCATAAAATTATGTATAATAATGGAGTTGGAACATAATTGAAACAAAGTAATCTTGAGAAAGAAAAAGATGAAAAATGATAGAAATGAGGTGTCACACTCTTTCGTTGAAATAGAAAGGATGATAAGGAGAAGTGAAGATCACCACAAAAAAATGGTTAACATGTTATACTTGAAATGATGTAAAATAAAAATTGATGAAGTAGAATATCTAAATGAATTAATTACTTTAATGTTATAAATTTAATTTTAAAAAGTTATTATTTTTAGGTTGAAATTGAACATTTTAAAGATTTTTTAAATAATTTTATGGGTATTGATCATTTCACATCATTAAATCACATGTTTCAGTACATAAAATATTAAAATAAATATAATAAAATATTTTTTTTAATCTTTTAACTCTATTTTAAAGTTTATTATAGTCGCTTAAGTTTTAAAAAGACTAAATGAATCTTTTAGTTCTTATAATAAGGTCAAAGAGTTCTTTCTTTCTAAAAGTTGGTAAAGGAGAAACATGTTATATTTTAAATTATGTAAAATAAAAATTGATGGAATAGAATATCTAAATTTTAAATGTCATAAATTTTTAATTTTAAAAAACTATTATTTTTTTAAGTTGAAAGTTGGAACTGAATATTATAAATAATTTTTTAAAATCATTTTATATCATCAAATCGAATATTATAGTATATAAAATATGTTAAAATAATTTTTCAATTCAAATATATAAGGTTGATCAAAATTGGAGTATATTAAAATGAATGGATAAATTTTGTAAATGGATAAAAATAGAAAGATGAAGAATATTTTCGTTAAGACAATTTAGTTGATTTTTATGACAGCGAATTATACGGAGTGGGAGTGCGGCTTTGAACTTGTAACATTTTACTTATTCACCTTTAAATATTAAAAGTATTATTATTAAACTATTAGGCCAAATATCAAAAATTATAATTTTTTACTTTATAAGAAAAATTCTCTAGAAGTCATTTATTTATTGTAATGAAATAATGATTCATGTTTTAGAGAGTCTCATGTCACAGAATGCCATAATCTCTTAAATTAAGATCAAGTGTAACTTTGCAGCCACTCTTGCATACAGTTTGGTGAGTCTCATTTGATATGAGTTGCACAATTAACTAAGGGGTTTTAAAGATTTTAAGAAACTCACTAAAAAATTGAAATGATATGAGAGATTTCTTTTAAAGAAATCCATCTCTGACGCTATAAAGCATCGATAAACTCCTGGATTAATGAGAAAATGTGGAAGAAAGCACAGATCAAGCCTTAAATCTTCAAATAATGATATACAAACATAAAAGCGCAAATGAAGGTCCGACAAATAGGGTGGAGTTGGTGCGGTGCCCCTCAAAGAAGTCACAAAAATTTGCTATTCAAACTTTGAGAAAGGGATGAAAACCCCTTAATCTCCTTGAAAACTATGTCGTGCATAGGGAAACAGTGATGTAGGTATCCAAAACAAATTTGATTTGAGGGTGACGAAACTTCTGCAATACAATATACGTAGAACCCACCTATGTTTTTAGCCATTTTGTATGAATTTGAATACTCTTGATCCAAATAGATAGACGAGATCCCTGAGTAATCATCATTACATATGTATAATAAGCAACCATTTATGAATCCATAAGTGGCTTTGAGGCGAAGTACTTGATTGTATTATCAATTATACATGTCCTCACAAAGAAAAATTGATGAGGACATGGACACCAAGATATAAATGAAGTAATCCAAAGCATAGAGGATCATATGACAAGGGCACATGTTAGAAGAGACAATGAAGACTTAATTCAATTTATGACCAAATTAACGGGAGTAAGGGATCAATTAAGAGGAAATTAGTCAAAAGATGGAAATAAAATAATGAAATAAAGGAGAAAAGTAAGACAGATAAACTTAACAAGAAAAATAAGAATGTGGCAGCAAATAGAGAAATATGAACAATCACAAGCTTAATACAACCAAAATTTGATATATATATATTTTTTTATATATATGATTCAATACAATATAATGAAATTTGCAATAACAAATGGGGTATGATCACAAAATTATGTATAATAATGGAGTTGGAACATAATTGAAACAAAGTAATCTTGAGAAAGAAAAAGATGAAAAATGATAGAAATGAGGTGTCACACTCTTTCGTTGAAATAGAAAGGATGATAAGGAGAAGTGAAGATCACCACAAAAAAATGGTTAACATGTTATACTTGAAATGATGTAAAATAAAAATTGATGAAGTAGAATATCTAAATGAATTAATTACTTTAATGTTATAAATTTAATTTTAAAAAGTTATTATTTTTAGGTTGAAATTGAACATTTTAAATATTTTTTAAATAATTTTATGGGTATTGATCATTTCACATCATTAAATCACATGTTTCAGTACATAAAATATTAAAATAAATATAATAAAATATTTTTTTTAATCTTTTAACTCTATTTTAAAGTTTATTATAGTCGCTTAAGTTTTAAAAAGACTAAATGAATCTTTTAGTTCTTATAATAAGGTCAAAGAGTTCTTTCTTTTTAAAAGTTGGTAAAGGAGAAACATGTTATATTTTAAATTATGTAAAATAAAAATTGATGGAATAGAATATCTAAATTTTAAATGTCATAAATTTTTAATTTTAAAAAACTATTATTTTTTTAAGTTGAAAGTTGGAACTGAATATTATAAATAATTTTTTAAAATCATTTTATATCATCAAATCGAATATTATAGTATATAAAATATGTTAAAATAATTTTTCAATTCAAATATATAAGGTTGATCAAAATTGGAGTATATTAAAATGAATGGATAAATTTTGTAAATGGATAAAAATAGAAAGATGAAGAATATTTTCGTTAAGACAATTTAGTTGATTTTTATGACAATGAATTATACGGAGTGGGAGTGCGGCTTTGAACTTGTAACATTTTACTTATTCACCTTTAAATATTAAAAGTATTATTATTAAACTATTAGGCCAAATATCAAAAATTACAATTTTTTACTTTTTAAGAAAAATTCTCTAGAAGTCATTTATTTATTGTAATGAAATAATGATTCATGTTTTAGAGAGTCTCATGTCACAGAATGCCATAATCTCTTAAATCAAGATCAAGTGTAACTTTGCAGCCACTCTTGCATACAGTTTGGTGAGTCTCATTTGATATGAGTTGCACAATTAACTAAGGGGTTTTAAAGATTTTAAGAAACTCACTAAAAAATTGAAATGATATGAGAGATTTCTTTTAAAGAAATCCATCTCTGACGCTATAAAGCATCGATAAACTCCTGGATTAATGAGAAAATGTGGAAGAAAGCATAAATCAAGCCTTAAATCTTCAAATAATGACATACAAACATAAAAGCGCAAATGAAGGTCCGACAAATAGGGTGGAGTTGGTGCGGTGCCCCTCAAAGAAGTCACAAAAATTTGCTATTCAAACTTTGAGAAAGGGATGAAAACCCCTTAATCTCCTTGAAAACTATGTCGTGCATAGGGAAACAGTGATGTAGGTATCCAAAACAAATTTGATTTGAGGGTGACGAAACTTCTGCAATACAATATACGTAGAACCCACCTATGTTTTTAGCCATTTTGTATGAATTTGAATACTCTTGATCCAAATAGATAGACGAGATCCCTGAGTAATCATCATTACATATTTATAATAAGCAACCATTTATGAATCCATAAGTGGCTTTGAGGCGAAGTACTTGATTGTATTATCAATTATACATGTCCTCACAAAGAAAAATTGATGAGGACATGGACACCAAGATATAAATGAAGTAATCCAAAGCATAGAGGATCATATGACAAGGGCACATGTTAGAAGAGACAATGAAGACTTAATTCAATTTATGACCAAATTAACGGGAGTAAGGGATCAATTAAGAGGAAATTAGTCAAAAGATGGAAATAAAATAATGAAATAAAGGAGAAAAGTAAGACAGATAAACTTAACAAGAAAAATAAGAATGTGGCAGCAAATAGAGAAATATGAACAATCACAAGCTTAATACAACCAAAATTTGATATTTTTTCTTCTTTTTTTTTATATATATGATTCAATACAATATAATGAAATTTGCAATAACAAATGGGGTATGATCACAAAATTATGTATAATAATGGAGTTGGAACATAATTGAAACAAAGTAATCTTGAGAAAGAAAAAGATGAAAAATGATAGAAATGAGGTGTCACACTCTTTCGTTGAAATAGAAAGGATGATAAGGAGAAGTGAAGATCACCACAAAAAAATGGTTAACATGTTATACTTGAAATGATGTAAAATAAAAATTGATGAAGTAGAATATCTAAATGAATTAATTACTTTAATGTTATAAATTTAATTTTAAAAAGTTATTATTTTTAGGTTGAAATTGAACATTTTAAATATTTTTTAAATAATTTTATGGGTATTGATCATTTCACATCATTAAATCACATGTTTCAGTACATAAAATATTAAAATAAATATAATAAAATATTTTTTTTAATCTTTTAACTCTATTTTAAAGTTTATTATAGTCGCTTAAGTTTTAAAAAGACTAAATGAATCTTTTAGTTCTTATAATAAGGTCAAAGAGTTCTTTCTTTCTAAAAGTTGGTAAAGGAGAAACATGTTATATTTTAAATTATGTAAAATAAAAATTGATGGAATAGAATATCTAAATTTTAAATGTCATAAATATTTAATTTTAAAAAACTATTATTTTTTTAAGTTGAAAGTTGGAACTGAATATTATAAATAATTTTTTAAAATCATTTTATATCATCAAATCGAATATTATAGTATATAAAATATGTTAAAATAATTTTTCAATTCAAATATATAAGGTTGATCAAAATTGGAGTATATTAAAATGAATGGATAAATTTTGTAAATGGATAAAAATAGAAAGATGAAGAATATTTTCGTTAAGACAATTTAGTTGATTTTTATGACAATGAATTATACGGAGTGGGAGTGCGGCTTTGAACTTGTAACATTTTACTTATTCACCTTTAAATATTAAAAGTATTATTATTAAACTATTAGGCCAAATATCAAAAATTACAATTTTTTACTTTTTAAGAAAAATTCTCTAGAAGTCATTTATTTATTGTAATGAAATAATGATTCATGTTTTAGAGAGTCTCATGTCACAGAATGCCATAATCTCTTAAATCAAGATCAAGTGTAACTTTGCAGCCACTCTTGCATACAGTTTGGTGAGTCTCATTTGATATGAGTTGCACAATTAACTAAGGGGTTTTAAAGATTTTAAGAAACTCACTAAAAAATTGAAATGATATGAGAGATTTCTTTTAAAGAAATCCATCTCTGACGCTATAAAGCATCGATAAACTCCTGGATTAATGAGAAAATGTGGAAGAAAGCATAAATCAAGCCTTAAATCTTCAAATAATGACATACAAACATAAAAGCGCAAATGAAGGTCCGACAAATAGGGTGGAGTTGGTGCGGTGCCCCTCAAAGAAGTCACAAAAATTTGCTATTCAAACTTTGAGAAAGGGATGAAAACCCCTTAATCTCCTTGAAAACTATGTCGTGCATAGGGAAACAGTGATGTAGGTATCCAAAACAAATTTGATTTGAGGGTGACGAAACTTCTGCAATACAATATACGTAGAACCCACCTATGTTTTTAGCCATTTTGTATGAATTTGAATACTCTTGATCCAAATAGATAGACGAGATCCCTGAGTAATCATCATTACATATTTATAATAAGCAACCATTTATGAATCCATAAGTGGCTTTGAGGCGAAGTACTTGATTGTATTATCAATTATACATGTCCTCACAAAGAAAAATTGATGAGGACATGGACACCAAGATATAAATGAAGTAATCCAAAGCATAGAGGATCATATGACAAGGGCACATGTTAGAAGAGACAATGAAGACTTAATTCAATTTATGACCAAATTAACGGGAGTAAGGGATCAATTAAGAGGAAATTAGTCAAAAGATGGAAATAAAATAATGAAATAAAGGAGAAAAGTAAGACAGATAAACTTAACAAGAAAAATAAGAATGTGGCAGCAAATAGAGAAATATGAACAATCACAAGCTTAATACAACCAAAATTTGATATTTTTTCTTCTTTTTTTTTATATATATGATTCAATACAATATAATGAAATTTGCAATAACAAATGGGGTATGATCACAAAATTATGTATAATAATGGAGTTGGAACATAATTGAAACAAAGTAATCTTGAGAAAGAAAAAGATGAAAAATGATAGAAATGAGGTGTCACACTCTTTCGTTGAAATAGAAAGGATGATAAGGAGAAGTGAAGATCACCACACAAAAAATGGTTAACATGTTATACTTGAAATGATCTAAGAACCATCTACCTACTCGAAAAAAGGAATTGTTCTATGCTATCTTCCTTTAGACAATGCTATCCCACTATTGATGAGTAGGTAGCATCGTCGTTGGAGTTTTAGGGTCAATTCGAATGCGGGACTTACGGTCACTAAAGCAATGTTAGGACGCCTTAGCGGTAACCCTAATGTCTTAGATCATTTGTTTTAAGGCAACAATATCCGAGGCAACCGTTTCGAGGCGACTATGATCTTTGGACAAGAGGACGACCTCTAAAGTGACCTATACTCAATGACCGCGTACGAAGGCAACCAAGTGGAGTGTACCCTAAGAGTGCGCATGTGCGAGTGTGTTGTTTTCAATTATTTTGTCTTTGTACATGTCAATGGTTATCTATGTTGATTTTAGGTTAAACATTTATTCTTGTCATGCATCCCTATTATCAAACATCTAACAGTTTATAAGTTGCCGAAATTAAATTGCGGAAATTTAACTAACTATTACAAGGCGTCGGGTATTTACATCGCCAAAATCAACCCTTTGAAAATTAAATGCCGAAAATAAATAAAGCAGTAAAGATAGTCCTAATTATCTATTACATTCCGGAAACAAATACAATATTGAATAAAATGGATCGCGTGCGGGAAATTAAATCGAATGCGAGTTCTAGGGTTTTGACCCTTTGTTATTAAAAAAAAGATTTTTTTTTGGTTATTTTTGAATTAAGAAAGAAATTAATCTAAGTTAATTATTAAATTAATAAATAAATTAATTAATAAAAATAAATATATTTGGGTTTTTGGTATTTTAAGAAAGAAGAATAAAATTGATCAATGTTAATAAAAAAACCTAATTATGTCTAAGTTAATTTTAATTATTTATAAAAAAAACATATTAATGTTAATTCTAATTAATGACCTAAATTAATTAATTGATTTGTTAATAAAAGAGAAATTACTAAAATTTAATTTAATAAAGAAAATATTTTTTGGTTTTAATTTTATTAAAAAAAAGATTTGGTTGGTTAAAAAATAATGAAAATGATTAAATTAAATAAAACAAGAATAAATAAAATAAAATGAAATAGGAAGAGTTAGGGGGTATGAGCCTGATTTGGAGGTTTGAACAACAATTACATGGCCCAATAACACACTGGCCTGGTTGACTTTGTGAATTCCCTATGTGCCTTTTGACTTGGTCCCATGGTGGACCATCATCCTAGATCACCAGATCTGGCCTTGGGCCATCTGGCGCTTGATTGAGTGAGGGAGTATGGTAGGCTATGCGCTTGGATCTACATGTGATAACCTGTAGAAAAATAACAAATGCAAATTTGGAGGACCTGGGATTTGAACCCAGGTCCTATACATGACTGCCAACTTGCTTTACCACCAGGGCGTTGTGCTTCATTTGTACATGAGATATAAAATAATGATAATAAAAGAAAATGGATTAATATGCCAGAAAAAGCTAAATTACGCGCGCCATGTTTGAATGGACGAATTGGATCATGACACGCCATCGTCCTTGTCGTTGGACTGTGGCTAAAACACTCCCACCCTATACCAACGGACAATAGTCCGTAGCTATAAGCCAGACCATCTCCAAAATTTGCTACGAGCCACAAAAATGTAATCCAAAGGCATGGTCATGCTCGTCTCATTATCCCGGTTACAACCATGCCCCTTTTGATACCTAATTTTCCTGTAATAAAAACCCCTAAAAAAACCTAGAAAACCCTACAATGGTGTTTTACGATACAAAGCATAAGAATTAAATTGGTTATTGCAGAAAGCTAACAAATGACGTGGTGAATCAGAATATGCAATTGTTTTTGACAATGGATGCAAGAATAAAGATTTGCGACTTCAAGAACATGGCGGATCCGTGAGATACTTACAATGCTCTAGGAGGCTGGAGAATGAGTGATTCTGATTGGTTTTGCTTCCGAGAATTTCCAGGAAGCGATTGTGATGCTTGCCAAGTCCTGAAAGTGCCTCCAAGCTTGATTTCGATCTCCATCTTTTTGTCACTTTTTCCAAGTTTGGTTCTGTTTGTTCTTACAGCCTCTAACCTTTTTTTCGTGCCCTCTCGCTTCCTTATGTATGATAGAATGTATTAGGTTAACAAATATGCCTTGAATCTTTGCACATCAATGCCATGGGATTTGATTTGATTAACCATTACTAAACCTTCCAAAATTGACAAAACTCAATCTTTTTGCACATGGAATGCTTGATATGAGTTCGATACCCTTGATGATGATGATTCAGTCTTAAAATAGCCAAAAAGATATCAAGCAATCAATATTTGGATTTTATTTGATTTAATTTGATTAAAAATGAAATAATTCAATAAAAAAACAAATAAAATAATAAAATTAATAAATGGACACAAGGCTGAAGCTATGACACGTGTGCAATGTGGCAAGTTCAAATCAAGTGGAAAAGAATGGGCCCATTTGACAAAATTTGAAGTTTTGGGGATAGTTGACTTTTGGCAATTTTGCAAAAATGCCCAACTTCAACAATGCATAACTTCTTAAATTTTAAACTTTTGGAAGTGTTCTTTGACTTTTTAGAAATCTTGAGATGTCCTCTAATCAACCCTTTTAATATCATCTCATTTTGATATTCCATTCTCAAGTTATAAGCTTTGGAAAAAAAGGTGTTTTTGTTGACTTTCAAAAATGACCTATAAT
This sequence comes from Vicia faba, assembly GCA_948472305.1. NCBI lineage: Eukaryota > Viridiplantae > Streptophyta > Magnoliopsida > Fabales > Fabaceae > Vicia > Vicia faba. Next base: position 641,595,860 of record OX451736.1, on the reverse strand, counting down.
GTCCAAATTTATAACTTCTTATGAGTGCATTTTCTAATCTTGGGGTATGAAGATGGATTGTAGGAAATTGCATCCTCTACAAAATTAGCTTTGGATGGGTCATTTCTAATAAAGTATGAGAAAGTTATGCTTGGTCAAAGTTGAGTTGACTTTTCCTACAAAACCCTAATTTAGCAACTTTTGAGTCTTGATGAATTTTGAGCAATCCTTGATGAATCATGATCAACCCTTGATAAAATTATGAAATATCCTTCAAAATGATAATGTTGACAAAAAATATTGAGGTTTGACTGTATTTGGGTCACAGTTGACTTTTGCCCTAGCACATTCGATTTTTGGACCCTTTGAGTAATTGACTGAGCAAACTTCCTCTGCAAGGCTTGAAATTTGACATGGATGACCTTGAGAACATATTAGGACATTAAGGAGAATTTGAGTTCATTTGGACTCAAGGATCTTGATGCAACACAAAACCCTAATTTGGGGTTGACTGCCTTAGGAGATGATTTGTCTGACCCATTCTTGAGCAAACTTGAGCAACTTGGAGATTTTCTTGCAATGTTTTGAGAAATATGAGAGGGAAAATTTTGGGGTACAACATATGCCCCTGTTCAATCTTCTTAATCCTGAGGATATAGATTGGCTTTCGTGCCTTTCGTGATCCGAAGGTGGAAGATGATTGAACACTAGAGTGCCCAGAAATTTGCACTCGCATGAAGTAGTATCAGCCTTGTGATGTAGGGAATGGGCTTACAGATGCCATTTGGAGATTGTTGATAGGAGGTCTGAACTTGATTTTAACAGAAAAAGAATCAGAATAAACCGTTGAGAGATTTATCTGAACCGGTGAGAAAGTCTTGGAGTACCTTCGACTGGAATAAGAATCAGGGAGATCTTAGCATCAATCTGACTGAACCAGAGGAGGTCTTAGATTAACTTTGATTGGATAAGAATTAGAAAAATCTTAGAATCGATTTAACTGAACCAGACGAAAGTATTGGAATATCTTTAACTGGAATAAGAATCAGGGAGATCTTAGCATCGATCTGACTGAACCAGAGAAGGTCTTGGATTAACTTTGACTGGATAAGAATAAGAAAAATCTTAGAATCGATTTAGTTGAACCAGACGAAAGTCTTGGAATATCTTCAACTGGAATAAGAATCAGGGAGATCTTAGTGTCGATCTGACTGAACCAGAGAAGGTCTTGGATTAACTTTGACTAGATAAGAATCAGAAAAATCTTAGAATCGATTTAGCTGAACCAGACAAAAGTCTTGGAATATCTTCAACTGGAATAAGAATCAGGGAGATCTTAGCGCCGATCTGACTGAACCAGAGAAGGTCTTGGATTGACTTTGGCTGGATAAGAATCAGAAAAATCTTAGAATCGATTTAGCTGAACCAGACAAAAGTCTTGGAATATCTTCAACTGGAATAAGAATCAGGGAGGTCTTAGCGTTGATCTGACTGAAACAAAGAAGGTCTTGGATTAACTTTGACTGGATAAGAATCAGAAAAATCTTAGAATAGATTTAGCTGAACCAGACAAAAGTCTTGGAATATCTTCAACTACAATAAGAATCAGGGAGATCTTAGAGTTGATCTGACTGAACCAGAGAAGGTCTTGGATTGACTTTGGCTGGATAAGAATCAGAAAAATCAGAATCGATTTAGCTGAACCAGGCAAAAGTCTTGGAATATCTTCAACTGGAATAAGTATCAGGGAGATCTTAGCGTCGATCTGACTGATCCAGAGAAGGTCTTGGATTAACTTTGACTGGATAAGAATCAGAAAAATCTTAGAATCGATTTAGCTAAACTAGACAAAAGTCTTGGAATATCTTCAACTGGAATAAGAATCAGGGAGATCTTAGCGTTGATCTGACTGAACCAGAGAAGGTCTTGGATTAACTTTGACTGGATAAGAATCAGAAAAATCTTAGAATCGATTTAGCTGAACCAGACAAAAGTCTTGGAATATCTTCAACTGGAATAAGAATCAGGGAGATCTTAGCATTGATCTGACTGAACCAGAGAAGGTCTTGGATTGACTTTGGCTGGATAAGAATCAGAAAAATCTTAGAATCGATTTAGCTGAACCAGACAAAAGTCTTGGAATATCTTCAACTGGAATAAGAATCAGGGAGATCTTAGCGTCGATCTGACTGAACCAGAGAAGGTCTTGGATTGACTTTGGCTGGATAAGAATCAGAAAAATCTTAGAATCGATTTAACTGAACCAGATGAAAGTCTTGTGAGGGCATCTTTCTGAGGAATCCACTGAAACAACCCTCAATAGATGTAGTTTTTGAGGGGACTACCAGGTCATATAAGTAGCCAACGATGTTTATTGATTCGTCTTTCCCTGAAAAGGTAAAGAGTTATTCACATGCAATGTCATGATGTATGAAATGCATGATATATATCAAACAATGATGCTCTCAAAATAAATGAGATTGTGTGGTATGATGCGTATATGCCTGTATCATGATGTATGGAAATGTAATGTTTCTAGATGGGGAAAATAACTCCCAGATAGCTGCTGAAGAACATAGTTGGATTCTTCGTTTCTGCTGGGGATGGCGAACAAAGAGAATAAACTTGCAGGAGAGGATGACTCCGTTGGGGGAATAAACTGATGAGGAGATTACTCTGTGGGGAAGAGATGTTCTGCTGAAGATTCCACTAACAAATTCCGTCGGGATGAATTATCGTTGCTGGTGATATTGAATCCTATTGGGGATTGAATTCCTGTTTGTGAAAGGAAAGAAATCTGTTGGGGATGATCTTCGGTTGCGACTTCTCTGGGAATAACCTTTTAGACTCTTATGGGGATAATCCTTTGAGTTCTGCTGGGAATGATCCTTTAAACTCGGCTGGGGAGATTTATTTTTGTACTTCGCTGGGGATAAACTTCCAGAGTCTACTGGGGATGATTCTCCCAACTCCGTTGGGGAAACTTTTTCAGACTGCGTTGGGAAAATTTTGACTCCACTGGGGATATCTTGTACCCTGCCGGGGAGCATTCTTATACTCCATTGGGGAATATTAAGACTGTCGGGGATATCAAGCCTTTTTAGTGCTGATGGTAGATAAACTCTACTTGGGGAGAATATTACCGATTCATTCACAGTTGCAAGTCTCAACTGGGGAGAGCTATCATTTCTGTCTTACTCTGCGGGGAATGAAGGTATCTTAGCCAAATTCTTCAGCTGAATCTACCTTTGTACCTGGTGGACAGAGCAACTGTATAGTTTGGACAATTTTTATTGCCCCTGTTTCTGATGTTACCCATAATCGTCTTTTGTTTCGCATGTAAATATTCATGAGCAGCAATTAATGTCAAATGCATATATCAAAAATGAACATTGGACGTTCTTTGCAAATTAAAACATATAAAGAAAAAACAGTTTGAAATTTCTTTGAAAATGAATTGTATTGATTTTGAAGTTTGGCCCGTAAATTGGCGTTTTTGTACAAGAGGCTGACGTCATAGTAAGAGAACACCGTCGAGCAGATAGAATTTACACAAATTGTGAAAAACAAAACAGATATGTGAACAATCCCAATGGGTTCCAATTCTGCTATTGACTTTATGTCCTCGAGCATCTCATCACTTTGCTACTTGGTTGAAGGTAGATCAGATTGATTAGTGTCGTCTGAGCTTTATAGTCGATACCGAAGTTTGGATGCAAAGTGATCCAATGAGACATAGTGTTGCGCTTTGATCCCTAATTTTTGCCTGGACCGCCCTTTCGGGTTTTCAGTCCACCGGGATACCCTTTTTTGCCCAAGTCGCCCTTTCGGATTTTCAACTTGCCGGGTGTACATATTTTTATATTTTCATCCCTTATTTTTGCCCGAACCCTTTTGGTTCACCGGGAAGCCCTTATTTTTGCCTAGGCCAGCCGACCTAGCGGGTCATTGATTATGCGTAGTATTTTTTCACTATGTCTGCATTGACGGGGTGAGGAAGGTCGTCACCATCCATGGTGGTTAGAATCATAGCTCCTCCTGAGAAAATGTTCTTAACCACAAATAGCCCTTCGTAAGTAGGGGTCCACTTGCCCCTGGGATCACCTTGAGGTAAGATAATGCGCTTGATTACCAGATCCCCAACTTGATACTCTTGTCGTCTAACTTTCTTATTAAATGCCTTGATCATCCGTTTCTGGTACGTTTGACCATGACAAATAGCAGTAAGTCTCTTTTTGTTGATTAGGTTCAGCTGATCAAACCGAGTCTGAATCCAGTCATCTTCCCTCAAACCTGCATCCTTCATGATTCAGAGAGAGGGTATCTGAACTTCGATGGGCAAGACTGCCTCCATACCATATACCAAGGAATAGGGTGTTGCCTCTGTTGACGTCCGTGCTGAGGTACGGTACCCATAAAGAGCAAATGGTAACATCTCATGCCAGTCTTTGTATGTTACTGTCATCTTCTGCACAATCTTCTTAATGTTCTTATTAGCTGCTTCTACAGCCCCATTCATCTTCGGCCGGTAGGGAGAAGAGTTGTGATGTTGTATCTTGAATTGCTTGCAGAGCTCAGTGATCATCTTGTTGTTGAGATTGGTACCATTGTCCGTAATGATCCTCTCTGGTACACCGTATCGACAGATCAGATTATGCCGAATAAACCGTGCCACGACGTTCTTGGTTACAGTAGGAAAGGAAGATGCTTCAACCCACTTCATAAAATAATCAATAGCTACCAGGATGAAACGATGCCCGTTGGATGTTGTAGGTCTGATCTCGCTGATCATATCAATGCACCACATTGCAAAAGGCCACGGGTCTGTCAAGACGTTCAGAGGTACTGGAGGTATGTGCACCTTATCAGCATAGACTTGGCACTTGTGACATGTCCGAGAATGCTGATAACAGTCGGCTTATATAGTGGACCAATAATATCCCGCCCGAAGGATTTTCTTTGCCATGGTATGTCCACTGGAATGAGTTCCAAAAGTCCCTTAATGTAAATCTGCCATGATCTTTTCTGCCTCGTTCTTATCCACACATCGCAGTAAGGATGAATCATGGTTACGCTTGTAAAGGATACCGTTACTGATGAAGAAATTTGCTGCGAACCTCCTCAGAAACTTCTTGTCATTAACAAATGCACCCTCGGGGTATTCCTGAGCCTCAAGGTATCTCTTCACCTCATGAAACCAGGGTTTATCCGCTACCTCTTCAGTCTCAAGATCACAGCAATGTGCAGGTTCGTCCAATCTTTCAATGATAATCCGAGGAGCTTCGTTGTTCCAATTGACTTTGAACATAGAAGACATCGTAGCTAGCGCGTCCGCCAACTGATTCTCCTCTCTTGGGAAGTGTTCAAAGGTTATCTCCTCGAAATGGGGAAGCAACGTCAACACATAATCTTTGTAAGGAATAAGATTTGGGTGTTTCGTATCCCACTCGCCTTTGATCTGACTGATCACGAGAGAGGAATCTCCGAAGACACTCAAGAACTTAATCCTTAGGTCAATTGCTGCTCGAAGACCCATAATGCACGCTTCATACTCTGCCAAGTTGTTGGTGCAGTTGAAACATAATCGGGCGGTGAATGGAGTATGAGAGCCTTTAAGAGATATGATCACGGCGCCAATGCCATTAGCCAAAGCGTTCGAAGCTCCATTAAAGTACATAGACCATCGGGATCCCTCCTCAGGTCCTTCATCCGGTCCCGGTGTCTCACAGTCAGTCACTATCATGATATTCTCATCCGGAAATTCAAAGTTCATAGACTGGTAATCATCCACTGCCTGATGTGCCAAGTGATCTGCCAACACACTTCCCTTGATTGCCTTTTGGGTCGTATACTGGATGTCATACTCAGTCAAGATCATCTGCCATCTTGCTATTCTTCCAGACAAGGCAGGCTTCTCGAAGATATACTTGATTGGATCCATTTTTGAAATCAATAGAGTAGTGTGAGTTAGCATATACTGTCTCAGCCGACGAGCAACTCATGCCAAAGCGCATCAAGTTTTCTCAAGCAACGAGTATCGGGTCTCACAGTCGGTGAACTTTTTGCTAAGGTAGTAAATAACATGCTCTTTTCGGCCAGACTCGTCATGCTGACCCAGCACACACCCCATTGAGTTATCGAGTACTGTCAAGTATAGGATTAAGGGCCTCCCTTCAACTGGAGGCATCAGAATGGGTGGCTCTTGGAGATACTCTTTGATCATTTCGAAAGCGGCCTGTCATTCATCGTTCCAACGTACTACTTGATCTTTCTTTAGTAACTTGAAGATTGGTTCACAAGTAGCGGTCAGGTGTGAGATGAATCGGGCAATGTAGTTTAGTCGTCCCAGAAAGCCTCTGACTTCTTTCTCTGTTTGGGGAGCTGGCATCTCTTGTATGGCCTTCACCTTTTCCGGATCCACTTGAATACCTTTATCGCTTACGACGAAGCCCAACAACTTACCAGATCTCACCCCGAAGGTGCACTTGTTCGGGTTCAACCTCAGCTTGTACAACTTCAACCTGTCAAACAGCTTCTGAAGGTGGTCAAGATGTTCTTCCTCCGTCTGGCATCTTGCAATCATGTCGTCGACGTATACCTCAATCTCGTGATGGATCATGTCATGAAACAAAGCAACCATGGCACGCTGATACATTGCCCCAGCATTCTTCAATCCAAAAGGCATGACCTTGTAGCCAAAGGTACCCCACTGAGTAACAAAAGTTGTCTTCTCCATGTCTTCGGGAGCCATTTTAATATGATTATAACCGGAGAAACCATCCATAAAGGAGAGTACCTTGTGCTGAGAGGTGTTGTCAACTAGAACGTCGATATGAGGTAGAGGAAAATCATCCTTGGGACTCGCCCTATTCAGATCCCTATAGTCAACACACATTCGAACCTTACCATCCTTCTTCGGTACAGGAACTACGTTGGCCACCCACTGTGGGTAAGAAGTAACTGCTAGAAAACCGGCGTCAAACTGTTTCATAACTTCAGCCTTGATTTTCTCAGACATCTTTGGGCGCATTCGGCGGACCTTCTGTTTCACTGGAGGACAGTCTTCCTTGGTAGGCAGGCAGTGAACCACAATATCAGTATCCAACCCAGGCATATCTTCATAAGACCAGGAGAAGATCTCAACATAGTCACGCAGCATCTGAATCAACCGTTGCTTCACACTAAGCTCCAGATTTTCCCCAATCTTTACCTCTTTCTTGTCCTCTTCTGTACCCAGATTTACCGTTTCCACTGACTCTTCATGTGGCTATATAGCTCCCTCTTCTTGGAGTAACAGTCTTGCAAGTTCACCAGGCACTTCACAATCATCTTCACCTTTGTCTTCGGCTAAGTTGATTGTACTTTCGAAGTCATAACTGGCAGTAGCAGAGTCGTTACCAGTGAGATCCGGAGTGGATGTAGACCTGTATATGTGAGTGTGTGTAAAATAGCTGTTTTGCAATATGTAATAAAAGAAAGACAAGGAGCGCAAAATTTGAAATGCAAGAAAACGTCCAATGCTTTTATTAATGATATATGAAAATGACACACATAAAGCCCTCGCAAATGAAGCCACGGTGCCCCGGGTAAGACACCGGGCCATAGAGTTTAAAACATTGTCTGTTACAAATTCAAAACAAAATGGATCATTATTGGGTAACAAAAGAAATTGGAATGAAGTCCTTTGCTGTCCAGTTGCCTAGTCCACCATCAGTAGTAGGATATATCCAGTTGTCGAACTCAGACTCTTCCACATCGTCTTCAATGGAATTCACTCCCGAATTGCTGATGAACATGGTAGGTCTTCCGATCCGTGCATTCCGAACAGCCTTTTGAGCTTCTGCAGTGAAACCCAAACCAAACTGTTAGTCTTCTGTTCAAAATCAGGGAGTTGGCCCCAATTTGCACACCCACCTTTCTCGACAATAGCTCGGGCATCCTTGAAGGAAGCCATCTTCATTGGAGGATCTTCAACAACAGTCTCAGTTGATACCAGGGTCTGGGGAACCTCTTCAAAATGCTGAAATGGGGTCTCAATGAACTCCCCATCCATCTCTACATATTGGAAAGAGTTGAGGTGGCTCACCATGTACTCTTCTTCTCCTTGTACTGTCACAATTTTACCTTTCACTGGGTACTTCAGCTTCTGGTGGAGCGTAGAAGTTACTGCCCCAACTTTGTAGATCCATGGACGGCCCAGCAAACAAGAATAAGATGGCCGAATGTCTATCACATAGAATGTAGAGGCAAAAACCTGAGAACAAACCTTAATCGGGATATCAACTTCTCTATGTACCATTCTCTTTGACCCATCAAAGGCCCTAACAACAATGTTACTTGGCTTAAACTCTAAACCTTCACAATCCAACCGGTCTAGAGCTTTCTTAGGCAAGACGTTCAATGAGGAACCAGTATCCACTAATACATGAGCAAGAGTAGTGCCCCTGCATTCAATGGAGACATGCAGGGCATCGTTGTGATTCTTCCCTTTAGCAGTCAAGTCGGCGTCAGAGAAACCCAACCCATTATCAGCAGTCAGACTAGCCACACAATCTTTAAACTGATCAGCTGATGTTTCTTGCGGTACATGCGCAGTCTTCAGGAAGGCAATCAGAGCCTTGGCATGGACTTATGAGCATAGAAACAGAAATAACATAGAAATCTTGGACGGGATTTGCCCCAGCTGCTCGACTACATTGTAGTCGCTCTTTTTGATGATCTTTAAAATCTCTTCCATCTCTTGTCTAGAAGCTTCAACAGTAATCGTCTTTGGTGCCTCCGTCTGGGCAGGCTCATCAGTGGTCCCTTTGCCCTGAGTGTTAGATGACTCGGCGACACGGGTAAGAATAGGAACTTGAACAGGAATAGCAGCAGGTACACTGGCAGGTGTAATAACAACAGGTTTCTGAATAGCTGGTGGAAAGATATCAGGGGAGAAAAGTCTTCCACTGCGGGTGACTTTAGCAGGTCCAACAATATTACTGACGTCAGTACTAGCATCGAACTCTTGTTTAACTCCATGAAAATAAACATCAGCCCCGTAGTGCCAAGGGACAACTTTATCAGATGTATAGGGGATAGGCCCAGGAACAATGATGATCAATGGTGCGATTCTTGGAACAGATGTAATTCTAACAGGCTTTCTCGAGGAAGCCTTGGAAGAATCGTCGAAAATGGTGATAATAGCAACTTCTTCAGTATGAACTAAAGGAACAAAAGTATTCTCAAACAGAATTTCTTTACTATCCATCAGGCGTTGGACACCTGATTTCAAAAGATGGAAACCGGTTGGTAGGGAAGAACACATACGACAACCTTCGTCACAACCCGGAAATAAATCGGCTGACAAAAGATTCTTCTTCACAGTCATCAAAGGAGTAGCAATATCTTTCACAGAAACCACAAACGAGTCTTCCTCTACAACATTCACTCCATGCTTGGGCATAGGAGCAGTCACAACATTAGGTCTTTTGGGCGCCTCGAACTCAATCTCCTTAACATCAATTAAGTCCTGTATTTTGTTCTTCAAAGCCCAACAATCATCTGTATCATGTCCCGGGCTATCTGAGTGAAAAGCACAGCGGGCATTAGGGTTGTACTTAGGCGATGCAGTGTTGGGATTCTACGGAGCCTCCCTTGGAGTTACTAGATTGGTTTTCAATAACTGCGGCAGAATCTGAGACAAAGTCATGTTGAGATGGGTGAATTGCCTTCGGGGCCTCTCGGCCCTTTGCTGATTGTTGCGCTGAGGAGCACTAGCAGGTCTTGAAATGACCACCGCATTAACAACTTGGCGGTGTTCAGGTCTATTCTGGCTTTTCGAATTGTAAACAGCACTGGACTCTTTCTTAAAAGGCTTCTTCTCAGTTCCTGATGAAGCACCCTTCTGTATTTTACCAGAGTTAATACCAGCCTCAATCCTTTCACCGGTCATAATTAGCTCTGTAAACCCAGATGAAGAACTTCTGATCAGATGGTTGAAAAACGGACCAAACAAGGTCCCCAGAAACATATCAACTAGCTCCCTATCAGCCAAGGGTGGTTGCACTCTTCCAGCGAGATCCCTCCATTTCTGAGCATAATCTTTGAAACCTTCTCCCGTTCCCATAGACATACCCTGGAGTTGGGTACGCGTAGGAGCGAGGTCGGCGTTGTATTTGTACTGCCTATAGAAAGCAGCAGCCAAATCTTCCCAACTGCGGATACTGGCTCCTTCTAACTGGTAAAACCATTCAAGCTGAGTCCCTGAGAGACTGTCTTGAAAGAAGTGGATCCATAGGTTCTTATCAGCGGTGTATGGCTGAATCTTCCTAACATACGACCGGAGGTGCAGTTTCAGACAAGAAACTCCGTCGTACTTAGAAAAAGATGATGCTTTGAACTTGTGGGGAATCACCACCCCAGACGACAGTACCAGATCACCAAAGTCCAGACCAGACACTTTCTGAACTTCCATCGCACTCAACCAGTCTTTCAGTTGCTTGTATTTATCCTCAGCCGGAGGATACTGGTCTTTGTCGAAGTCCGTCTCGTTGTCTGAAACCACAGGGCTAGGAGACCTCCTTTCTTCCTGACTATCTTTCCCTCCAGATGAGGTGATCAAATCAACTTCATCTCGCAAATTGTTTCCAAATCTGCGACCCATGTTGAACAGGACCGTCTTCTTCTTCTTCTTCTTCTTCTCTTTCAGAATAAGGGTCTTCAGATCTTGCTGACCCTTAGCTAGATTCATGAACAATTCTTGGAATTGGGCGTTTTGAGCCTGTAGAGCCTTGATTGCTTGTTCAGTCGATGGTTCAGAAGACATGACGCTGAAATAAACAGCGAAGAAGATGAGAAAACCTGTAAGGGTACCTGTTATGAGGTGCATGGAATGAAATGCGTATGATATGATTTCAAAGACATCGAGGGATTCAAATTCGTAAACAAGAAATGAAACACACTTTTATTAGATAAACTTTGAAATTAATTGTTCAACAAATTTCCCTTAAGGCGTTACAAGAAAGGAAATACTGAAAAGTAAATAAAAACTGGAAGTAATCAAAGGACATCAATGCTCCCATGGTCGTTTTCCTTTAGTGCTGACATAGTCATTGATGATCTGCTCCCTCTCCAGCTGCCTAGTCAACTTCTGGATCTTTCGCTCTTGTTCGTTGTGATCGGTGGGAATGAGAACTGACTATTTTTTAATGCTGGTTCGCGTTTGCGTTTGTTTTTGCAAAGTGTCGCGGTAAGCAAGAGTCGCCACCGTCTTTTATTTTATCCAACAAGGAAAGGACAAAAGCACAGAAAAATTCCTTTTCGAGATTTTTTCTCGGGTTCGGGAGGTAGATTATAGAAAGGGAAGGTGTTAGCACCCTTTCTATCTGGGGTTATCCACAGGCTCTTAGGTACTTGCTCACTATGTTTTCAAAAGTTTGCTTTTCTTTGTGTTTGTGGGTTTTGAAAAGAGTTTTATTTTTTGAAGAAAGTGTAAGTGCGAAAAGTTTTGTTTTGTTTTTAAAATGAGCAAGTACTTAAGAACCTCTACCTACTCAAAAAGGAATTAAATTGTGCTAAAGTCCTTTACACAATGCTATCCCACTATTGAGGAGTAGGTAGCATCGTCGTTGGAGTTTTCGGGTCAATTCGATTTATGGGACTTGTGGTCACTAAAGCAACGTTAGGACGCTTTAGTGGTAATCCTAATGTCTTAGATCATTTTTATCGAGGCAACCATTTCGAGGAAACTTATGATCTTGGGACAAAAGGACGACCTCTAAAACATCCTATACTTAATGACCACGCTCGAGGCAACCAAGTGAGGTGTACTCTAGGAGTGGCATGTGCAAGTGTGTCAATTTTCAGTTATATTATCCTTGTTTATTTAGGTGTTCTACCATTTGTTTTTAGATCTTGTCATACAATCCTAGTTAGCATACATCTAAGCAGTTAATATATATACAGGAATTTAAAGTGCGGAAATTGTAAATCCTACGCTATTACAAGGCTTCGGGGAGGGGGATTATTTACATGTCCAAAATTGGGGGAATAAAAATAAACGCGCGTGAATCTTAAAAATCCTAAGCATGTGATCTTTTTGTTGTTTTATTTTATTTTTTGGTAAAATGCTAAATGTTCAATTAAGTCAAATTTAATTAATTAAAAAAATACTGATTAAAATTAACTCTAAAATATACCTAGTATTTTTGCATTTTTGTTTATGAAAAGGATTGAATTCAAATAAATCCTAAGTCTACTGATTTTAAAATTGAAGAAAATAAGTTAAAATAATTAACTAAATTAAATCCTAATTCTAAGTTATTTATTTTTTATGATTTTTATGTTGATTAAAAAAAACTAAAAGAAATAAACAAAAACAAAGTAAACAAAGTACAAATGGGCCAGACAGCAAAAACAAGAAAAAAAATATAATTCTGGAGGCCTGGGTCGAAAGAGGTGCAGGATGTCTTTCGACCCAGTGAAGAAGCTGGATCGAAGGTGCATGAAGGGGCTGAACTCTGAGGGTTTTCGACCTGGACATGTCATCCTTCGAACTGGAAGTCCTGGGTCCAGTTCGAAGCTAAACTGCTGAGCTTCGAAACTCTGAACAGGAATCTGATGATGTAGTTCCTGCAAAACGAAACACATGTTAAAGGTCCAGGGAGGATTTTACCCCCTGGTTCGAATCTCCTCCCTATTCGTACATGCTAAATCTGGGTCTGGGTTTGTTTTATCCTGGGATTCGAAGGAGAAACTCAGATTGTGCCCAAGCAATGGCACAATCTCATCTCTGCGATGTAGCTTATATGTAGCACATTAAATCATTCACCAATCAGCAGTAATAATATGAATATGCAATCAAAATGAATTTAAAAATGAATTTGAGATTAGATCCTTTTTTACCAAACAGAGGTGCTTCAATCTGTAGTTCTGAGGATGGAGGCGTTCGCTGGGTAGCAGCTTTGGCTTGTGCAAGGATTGAGTATGGCTTCCTGGAAGTGCTGGCAGCGTATCTCCAAGTTCTCTATTTTTCTGTATATTTTCGTGTCCGTTTGCAACATTTGTGATTTCTTTATATAAAGGGGATGGAGGGGACAAGAAGACAAAGGTTTAAATGACCTTGATTATGTGTTTGACAGCCATGAATGAGGATTTGTAACGTTAATTATGTGTTTTGAAAGCCATGAATGAGAGTTTGTAACGTTGGCTAAACACATGGGATCCTGTCCCTTTTTGAATTTTGAATGACATGTAACTGGCCTTCGAATGCTCCCTTTCGAATGGGCTGATGGCCTCCTTTGAATGCTCCCTTTCGAATGGGCTGATGGCCTCCTTCGAATGCTTTCCAAAGCTTCTTCAAATGGATCCTTTGAATTCTTCTTCGAACGTACCTTTTTGGAATTCCAATCGAAGGACACTGTTATAATGCCAATCGAAGTACTTGTCCATAATGCCAATTGAAAGGCTTGTCCAGAATGCCAATTGAAAGGCTCCTTCAGAACACCAATCGAAGGGTCTTTCAGAATGCAAATCGAAACGCTTGGCCAGAATACCAATCGAAAGGCTCCTTCAGAACACCAATCGAAGGATCTTTCATAATGAAAATCGAAACGCTTGTCCAGAATGCCAATCGAAATGTACTTAAAGTATCACTCAAGAATTTCCCTTTTCCTTAGGCAAGAGTTTGTGATCAACCATGCAGGGGGGAAGACTTTGGGAAACATGAGAGGGCAAATTTTGGGGTACAACAGTTGCCCCTGTTCAATCTTCTTAAACCTGAGGATGTAGATTGGCTTGCGTGCCTTTCGTGATCCGAAGGTGGAAGATGATTGAACACTAGAGTGCCCAGAAATTTGCACTCGCATGGTGTAGTATCAGCATTGTGATGTCAGGAATGGGCTTACAGATGCCATTTGGAGATTGTTGGTAGGAGGATGGGCTTATAGATGCCATCTGCAGGAGTGTCAATCGCATAAGAGATTCCTTAGCGAGAACTTGCATACCTGTTATTGTAGAAGATTCCACTGGGGAAATCTAACTTCGTTGAGATTTAGGAACCTGCCTGTACTTCAACTAAGAGAATGCTTCGGTTGAGTTTTAAGAACCTGTTCATAATTCAATTGGGGGAAACATCTTCATCAAGATCTAGGAACTGTCTCGTGCCCACCGGGAGTATACCACTGAGGTTATAGAACTTGTCCACACTATGACGGAGGATAACATCAAGATCTAGGAACTGACTCGTGCTCAAAGGAGTATACCGTTGAGGTTATAGTACTCGTCCACACTATGACGGAGGAAAACATCAAGATCTAGGAACTGACTCGTGCTCAATGGAGTATACCGTTGAGGTTATAGTACTCGTCCACACCATGACGTAGGGAAACATCTTCATCAAGATCTAGGAACTGTCCCGTGCTCAATGGAGTAAACCGCCGAGGTTATAGAACTTGTCCACACTATGACGGAGGAAAACTGTCAAGATCTAGGAACTGACTCATGCTCAATGGAGTATACTGTTAAGGTTATAATACTCGTCCACACTATGACGTAGGGAAACATATTCATCAAGATCTAGGAACTGTCTCGTGCTCAATGGAGTAAACCGTTGAGGTTATAGTACTCGTCCACACTATGACGTAGGGAAACATCTTCATCAAGATCCAGGAACTGTCTCGTGCTCAATGGAGTAAACCGCTGAGGTTATAGAACTTGTCCACACTATGACGGAGGAAAACTGTCAAGATCTAGGAACTGACTCGTGCTCAATGGAGTATACCGTTGAGGTTATAGTACTCGTCCACACTATGACATAGGGAAACATCTTCATCAAGATCCAGGAACTGTCTCGTGCTCAATGGAGTAAACCGCCGAGGTTATAGAACTTGTCCACACTATGACGGAGGAAAACTGTCAAGATCTAGGAACTGACTCGTGCTCAATGGAGTAAACCGCTGAGGTTATAGTACTCGTCCATACTATGACGTAGGGAAACATCTTCATCAAGATCTAGGAACTGTCTCGTGCTCAATGGAGTAAACCACTGAGGTTATAGAACTTGTCCACACTATGACGGAGGAAACTGTCGAGATTGAGAACCTTATCCGAAATTCAACTGATGATAATTCAATTGAGATTTAAGAACTGGTCAGATCTTCGACTAAGCTGAGAACTTAACTGCATTTTTCCTGAAAGGTAAAGGTCAGTCATATGAAATGCATGATATGGATCAGGCAATGATGTTCTCAAAATAAATGAGATTGTATTCGTATGATGCGTAATGCATGTCTCATGATGTATGGGAATGTGATGTTTTAGCTGGGGAACATAAATCCCGGATCTGCTGGCGAGTAGAGTTGAGTTCTTCGTTTCCGCTGGGGATGATGAACGAAGATGATTGTGAGAATAAACCTGCAGGAGAAAAGAACTCCGTTGGGGAATAAACTTAATGAAGAGATTACTCTAAAGGGAAATACTTTGTGGGGAAGAAATGTTCTGCTGATGATTTTAATGATAACTCCGCTGGGGATTCCATTGATAAGCTCTGTTGGGGATTTCAATGATAAACTCCGCTGGGGATAGATTACCGTTGCTGGTGATATTGAACCTGTTGAGGATAGAAGTCCTGCTTGGGGAAAGAAAGAACTTCGCTGGGGATGATCTTTCAGTTGCAACTTTGCTGAGGATAACCCAGTTAGACTCTTGTGAGGATAACCTTCTGAATTTGGCTGGGGAGATACATTTGTATTCTGCAGGGGACAAGCTTCCAGAATCTACTGGGTAAGATGATTCAACTCTGGCGGGGAAGCCTTTTTAGACTGCGCTGGGGAAATGGCTCCATTGGGGGTATCTTGTATTCTTCCTGGAAACATTCTTATACTCCGTTGAGGAATATTAAGACTGTCGGGGACGCTCTTACGTTTGCTGGAGAATGTCTTTATACTCCGTTAGGGAATATTAAGACCTTATGGGGATACCCGACCTTTTCAGGGCTGATGGTAAACCAAATCTGTTTGGGGAGAGTATTGCCGATTCGTTCACAGTTGCAAGTCTCAGTGGGGAGAGCTACCATTAATGTTTTACTCTGCGGGGAGTGAAGGTATCTTAGCCATATTCTTCAGCTGGATATATACCTTGGTACCTGGTGGACAGAGCAACTAGACCGCTCAGACAATTCTTATTGCCCCTACTTCTGATATCACTCGTAATTTGTCTTTGTTTCGCATGTAAATATTTATGTGCAGCAATTAATGTCAAATGCATATATCAAAAATGAACATTGGACGTTCTTTGCGAAACAAAACAGATAAAGGAAAAACAATTTGAAATTTGTTTGAAAATGAATTTGTATTGATTTTTTGAAGTTTGGCCTGTAAACAGGCGTTTTGTACAAGAGGCTGACGTCCTAGTAAGAGAACGCCGTCGAACAAATAGAATTTATACAATTTGTGAACACAAAACAGCTATGTGAATAGTCCCACTGGGTTCCAGCTCTGCTATTGCCTTTATATCCTCAAGCATCTCATTACTTTGCTGCTTAGTTGAAGATGAATCTGATTGATTGGTATCGTCCGAGCTTGATAGTTGATACCGAAGTCTGGATGCAGGGTGATCCAATGAGACATAGTGTTACGCTTATCCCTAACTTTTGCCTGGACCGCCCTTTCGGGTTTTCGGTCCACCGGGATACCCATTTTTGCCCAAGCCGCCTTTTCAGGTTTTCGACTTGCCGGGTGTACAGATTTTTTTTATTTTCATCCCTTATTTTTGCCCGAACCCTTTTGGTTCGTCGGGAAGCCCTTATTTTTGCCTAGGCCAGTCAACCTAGTGGGTCTTTGATTATGCGTAGTATCTTTTTACTATGTCTGCATTGACGGGGTGAGGAAGGTCGTCACCATCCATGGTGGTTAGAATCATCGCTCCTCCTGAGAAGATGTTCTTAACCACAAATGGCCCTTCGTAAGTAGGGGTCCATTTTCCCCTGGGATCACCTTGAGGTAGAATGGTGCGCTTGATTACCAGGTCCCTAACTTGATACTCTTGTCGTCTGACTTTCTTGTTAAATGCCTTAATCATTCGTTTTTGGTACGTCTGACCATGACAAATAGCAGTAAGTCTCTTTTCATCGATTAGATTCAGTTGATCAAGTCGGGTCTGGATCCAGTCGTCTTCGCTCAAACCTGCATCCTTCATGATCCGAAGAGAGGGTATCTGAACTTCAATGGGCAAGACTGCCTCCATGCCATAAACCAAGGAATAGGGTGTTGCCCCTGTTGACGTCCGTGCCGAGGTACGGTACCCATGAAGAGCAAATGGTAACATCTCGTGCCAGTCTTTGTATGTCACTGTCATCTTCTGCACAATCTTCTTAATGTTTTTATTTGCTGCTTCGACAGCCCCATTCATCTTCGGCCGGTAGGGAGAAGAGTTGTGGTGCTGTATCTTGAATTGCTCGCAGAGCTCAGTGATCATCTTGTTGTTAAGATTGGTACCATTATCCGTAATAATCCTCTCTGGTACACCGTATCGACAGATCAGGTTGTGCCGAATGAACCGTGCCACGACGTTCTTGGTTACCGTAGGAAAGGAAGCTGCTTCAACCCACTTCGTAAAGTAATCAATTGCTACCAGGATGAAATGATGCCTGCTGGATGCCGTAGGTCTGATCTCGCCGATCATATCAATGCCCCACATTGCAAAAGGCTAAGGTGTCGTCAAAACATTCAGAGGAACTGGAGGAATATGCACCTTATCAGTATAGACCTGGCATTTGTGACATGTCCGAGAATGCTGATAACAGTCGGCTTCCATTGTGGACCAGTAATATCCTGCCCGAAGGATTTTATTTGCCATGGTATGTCCACTAGAATGAGTTCCGAAAGTACCTTCATGCAGCTCTGCCATGATCCTTTCTGCTTCAATTTTATCCATGCAACGCAGTAGGGTTGAATCATGGTTACATTTGTAAAGAATGCCATTGCTGATGAAGAACTTTGCCGCGAACCTTCTTAGAAACTTCTTGTCATTAACAGATGCACCCTCGGGGTATTCTTGAGCTTCAAGGTACCTCTTCACTTCATGATACCAAGGTTTTTTTGTTACCTCTTCAGTCTCAAGATTACAGCAATGTGCAGGTTCATCCAATTTCCAAATGATGATCCTGGGAGCTTCATTGTCCCATTTGACTTTGAACATAGAAGACATCGTAGCCAACGCGTCCGCCAACTGATTCTCCTCTCTTGGGAAATGTTCAAAGGTTATCTCCTCGAAGTGGGGAAGCAACGTCAATACATACTCCTTGTAAGGAATAAGATTTGGGTGTTTTGTATCCCACTCTCCTTTGATCTGACTGATCACGAGGGCGGAATCTCCGAAGACACTCAGAAACTTAATCCTTAGGTCAATTGCAGCTCGCAGACCCATAATGCATGCTTCATACTCCGCCATGTTGTTGGTGCTGTTGAAACATAGTCGGGCGGTAAACGGAGTATGAGAGCCTTTAGGAGATATGATCACAGCGCCAATGTCGTTACCCAAAGCGTTTGAAGCTCCATCAAAGTGCATAGACCATCGAGATCCTTCCTCAGGTCCTTCATCCGGTCCAGGTGGTTCGCAATCAGTTATCAACATGATATTCTCGTCCGGAAATTCAAAGTTCATAGACTGGTAATCATCCACTGCCTGATGTGCCAAATGGTCTGCCAATACACTTCCCTTGATTGCTTTTTAAGTTGTGTACTGGATGTCATATTCAGTCAAGATCATCTTCCATCTTGCTATTCTTCCAGACAAGGCAGGCTTTTCGAAGATATACTTGATTGGATCCATCTTTGAAATCAACAGAGTAGTGTGAGTCAACATATACTGTCTCAGCCGACGAGCAGCCCATGCCAAAGCGCATCAAGTTTTCTCGAGCAGTGAGTATCGGGTCTCATAGTCGGTAAAATTTTTGCTAAGGTAATAAATAACATGCTCTTTTCGGCCAGACTCGTCATGCTGCCCCAGCACACACCCCATTGAGTTGTCAAGTACTGTCAAGTATAAGATTAGAGGTCTCCCTTCCACTGGTGGCATCAGAATGGGTGGCTCCCGGAGATAATCTTTAATTCTTTCAAAAGCGGCCTGGCATTCATCGTTCTAACATACCACTTGATCTTTCTTCAGTAGTTTAAAAATTGGCTCACAAGTAGCAATTAGGTGTGAAATGAATCGGGCAATGTAGTTCAATCATCCTAGAAAGCCTATGACCTCCTTCTCTGTCTTGGGAGCTGGCATCTCTTGTATGGCTTTCACTTTGGCAGGATCCACTTGAATACCTTTGTCGCTTACGACGAAACCCAACAGTTTGCCAGACCTCACCCTGAAGGTGCATTTGTTTGGGTTCAATCTCAGCTTGTATAACTTCAACCTGTCAAACAACTTTTGTAGATGGTCAAGGTGTTCCTTCTCAGTTTGGGACCTCGCAATCATATCGTCAACATATACTTCAATCTCATGATGGATCATGTCATGAAATAAAGCAACCATGGCACGCTGATATGTTGCCCCAGCATTCTTCAACCCAAAAGGCATGACCTTGTAACAAAAGGTACCCCACTGGGTAACGAAAGTGGTATTTTCCATGTCTTCAGGAGCCATTTTGATTTGATTATAACCGGAGAAACCATCCATAAAGGAGAATAACTTGTGCTGAGCAGTATTGTCAACCAGAACGTTGATGTGAGGCAGAGGCAAGTCATCCTTAGGGCTTGCCCTGTTCAAATCTCTGTAGTCAACACACATTCGGACCTTACCATCCTTCTTCGGTACCGGAACCACATTGGCAACCCACTGAGGGTAAGAAGTTACTGCTAGAAAACCGGCGTCAAACTGTTTCATAACTTCGGCCTTGATTTTCTCGGACATCTCTGGACGCATACGGCGAACCTTCTGTTTTACTGGAGGACAGTCTTCCTTCGTAGGCAGGCGATGAACCACAATATCGGTATCTAACCCAGGCATATCTTCGTAAGACCAAGCAAAGATTTCCACGTAGTCATGCAGCATCTGAATTAACCATTGTTTCACACTAAGCTCCAGATCTGCACCGATCTTGACTTCCTTTTTGTCTGTCTCAGTACCCAGATTCACTATTTCCACTAGCTCTTCATGTGGCTGAATGGCCCTCTCTTCCTGGAGTAGCAGCCTTGCCATCTCACCAGGCACTTCGCAATCATCTTCACCTTCGTCTTCGGCTAAGTTGATCGGATTTTCGAAGTCATAACTGGCAGTAGCAGAGTCGTTACCAGTGATATCCAGAGTGGATTGGGACCTGTATATGTGAGTGTGTGTAAAATAGCTGTTTTGCAATATGTAATAAAGAAAGACAAGGAGCACAAAATTTGAAATGCGAAAACGTCCAATGCTTTCATTAATGATATATGAAAATGGCATACAAAAGCCCTCACAAATGAAGCCACGGTGCCTCGGGTAAGACACCGGGCCATAAAGTTTCAAAACATTGTCTGTTACAAATTCGAAACAAAAAGCTCATTACTGAGTAATAAAAGTAATAGGGATGAAATCCTTTGCTGTCCAGTTGTTTGGTCCACCGTTGGTCGTAGGATAGATCCAACTGTCGAATTCAGACTCCTCCACGTCATCTTCTATGGCATTTACTCCCGAGTTGCTGATGAACACAGGAGGTCTTCCAATCCTTGCACTTCAAACAGCTCTTTGAGCTTCTGCAGTGAAACCCAAACCAAACTTGTTAGTCTTCTGAGTGAAATCAGGAAGTCGGCCCTAGTTTGCATACTCACCCTTCTCAATAACAGCCCGGGCATCCTTTAAGGAAGCCATCTTCATGGGAGAGTCTTCAATCACAGTCTCAGCTGATGCCAGTGTCTGAGGAACCTCTTCAAAGTGTTGAAATGAGGTCTCAATGAACTCCCCATCCATCTCTACGTACCGGAACGAGTTGAGGTGGCTGACCATGTACTCCTCCTCCCCTTGAACTGTTACAACCTTTCCTCTGACCGGGTACTTCAATTTATGGTGGAGCGTCGAGGTTACGGCTCCAACTTTGTGGATCCACGGACGACCCAGCAAACAAGAATAGGACGGCCGAATGTCCATCACGTAGAATGTAGAGTTGAAGACCTGAGAACCAACTTTGATTGGAATATCAACCTCACCGTGCACCATCCTCTTAGACCCATCAAAGGCTCGGACAACAATGTTACTCGGCTTTAGCTCCAAACCTTCGCAATCCAGCCTGTCTAGAGCTTTCTTGGGCAAGACGTTCAACGAGGAACCAGTGTCAACCAACACATGTGCAAGAGTAGTGCCCCTGCATTCAATGGAGACATGCAGGGCATCATTATGGTTCTTCTCTTTAGCAGTCAAATAAGCGTCGGAGAACCCTAAACCATTATCAGCAGTTAAATTGGCCACATAATCGGTAAATTGATCAGCTGATGTCTCTTGTGGCACATGGGCAGTCTTTAGGAAGGTAATCAGAGCCTTGGCATGGGCCTCTGAACACAACAGCAGTGATAACATAGAAATATTGGATGGGGTTTTCCCCAGTTGCTCAACTACATTATAATAATCTTCAGAATTTCTTCCATCTCTTGTTTGGAAGCTTCAACAGTGATTGTCTTTGGCGCCTCCATCTGGGAAGGCATATCAGTGGCGATCCCTTTTCCCCGAGCGTCAGAAGACTCGGCGACAGGGGGAAGGATAGGAATTCGATCAGGAACAGCAGCAGGTACACTTGCAGGTTTAATGACAACAGGTCTTCGGACAACTGGCAGAGCAATATCAGGTGAGAAAAGTCTACCACTGCGGGTGACTTTAGCAGGTCCAGCAACGTTGCTGACGCTGATATCAACACCGAACTCTTGCTTAACTCCAAGAACATAAACATCTGCCCCATAGTGCCAAGGGACAACTTTGTCAGATGTATAGGGGATAGGCCCCAGAACAGTGATGATTATAGGTGCGGTCTTCAGAACAAATGTAACTCTAACAGGCGTCCTCGAGGGAGCTTTGGAAGAATTGTCGAAAATGGTAATGATAGAAACTTCTTCAGAATGAACGGGTGGAACAACAGCCTTCTCAAAAAGAATCTCTTTACTATCCATCAGGTTCTGGATACCTGACTTCAGAGATGGGCAACCAGCAGGTAAAGCAGAACACATAGGGCAACCTTCATCACAACCCGGAAATAAACCGGCTAGCAATAGGTTCTTCTTGATAGTCATTAGAGGGGTAACAACATCATCCACAGAAACTACAAACAAGTCTTCCTCTACAGCATTCACTCCATGCTTGGGCATGGGAGAAGTTACAACATTAGGCCTCTCGTGTGCCTCAAACTCAATCTCCTTTGCATCAATTAAGTCCTGCACCTTATTCTTCAAAATCCAACAATCGTCTGTATTATGCCCCGGGCTATCAGAGTGAAAAGCGCAGCGGGCATTAGGGTTATACCTTGGTGACATTGTATTTGGATTCTTTGGAGCTTCTTTTAGGGTCACCAGATTGGTCTTCAGCAATTGTGGCAGAATCTGAGACAAGGTCATGCTGAGACGAGTGAATTGCCTTTGAGGTCTTTCGTCCCTTCGTTGGTTGTGATGCTGAGGAGCACCGGCAGGTTTTGAGATAACAACCGCATTGATAGCTTGGCGGTGTTCAGGTCTGCTCTTTCTTCTTGAACTGTAGACGACACTAGACTCTTTCTTGAATGGTTTCTTCTCGGTGCTCGATGAGGCACCCTTCTGTATCTTCCCAGCTTTAATACCCGCTTCAATCCTCTCACCAGTTAAGACGAGGTCTGTAAACCCAGCTGAGGAGCTTCCAATCAGATGATTAAAGAACGGACCAGACAGGGTCCCCAGAAACATATCAACCAGTTCACGATCAGCCAAAGGTGGTTGCACCCTTCCGGCCAGGTCTCTCCATTTTTGAGCATATTCTTTAAATCCTTCACCCGTCCCTATTGACATACCCTGGAGTTGGGTACGCGTAGGAGCGAGGTCAGAATTATACTGATAATGCCTAAAGAATGCAGCAGCCAAATCCTCCCAGCTGCGGATACTGGCTCTGTCCAACTGATAGAACCACTCAAGCTGAGTCCCTGAGAGACTGTCTTGAAAGAAATGGATCCATAAGTTCTTATCAGTAGTGTAAGGTTGGATCTTCCTCACATATGACCGGAGGTGCAACTTTGGACAGGAAGCTCCGTCATATTTGGCAAAGGCAGGCGCCTTGAACTTATGGGGAATCACCACCCCAGATGATAAACCCAAATCTCCGAAGTCCAGACCGGGCACCTTCTGTACCTCCATAGCGTTCAAACGGTCCTCCAGCTGTTTGTACTTATCCTCAGCAGGAGGATACTATTCTTCATCATAGTCCGTCTCATTGTCGGAGACTTCAGGGCTAGGAGCCCTCCTTTCTTGTGGACTGTCTTTCTCTCCAAACGGGGTGGCCAGATCAATTTCATTTTGCAACTCGTTTCCAAGTCTGCGTCCGGTGTTGAACAGGATGGTCCTTTTCTTCTTCTTCTTCTTCTTCTTCTTCTTCTCTTTCAGGATCAGGGTCTTCAGGTCCTGCTGACCCTTAGCTAGGCTCATGACCAACTCTTGAAATTGGGCATTCTGGGCCTGGAGGGCCTTGATAGCTTGCTTAGTGGAAGTTTCAGCAGACATGATAATTGCTGAAATAAACAGCGAAGAAGATAAGAGACCTGTAAAAGGGTACCTGTTATGCATATGATGAATGGTATGCTATTTATGTAATGCATTCAAGGGTTCAAAAATTCAAATTTGTCGCAGACAAAACAGAACACACGTCATACTAAGAAGAATTTTGTTAGTACATAAGTGCCCCATGGGCGAAATATTACAAAATTCTTAATGTAAAAAGACATTGCGCATCCTCTTTGGAGCGATGTAAACATTGAGGGTCTCCTCCTCGTGCATTCGGCGGGTAAGCTCCAAAACTTTCTTTTCACTGGCATAGAAGCTGGCCTCAAAAGTATTCCGCTCTTCCTTGAGTTGGATCCAACTCTTTTTCATTTCTTCCCACGATGTTGGCATGTCAGGATGTAGGATGTCGTATGGAACCTCTCCTTCCATAACAAGCTCTTTGATCATGGGGAGAATATGAGGATATGGCATCATAAGATTCTGGGAGCGGGTTCGTACCCACTTGAGGTAAGGTTCAAGGGGGATGGAATTCTTGTGCCCCAGTGTCTTGCTATCCACCTTATTAGGCATCCTCCAAGTTCTGATGAACCTTTTTCGAAGCCCTTGCGCATCATTGTCAAAGTCAAAAACTAGGTCAGGAATCAGCATGTCATGAGGGCCATCCCTCCGAGCATATCCAAATTGTCTCAGAGCTAGACAGGGGTTGTAGGTAATGCCTCCCCTAATTCCAAGTAATGGAACATTAGGAAATTCTCCATAACGATCAATGATGGTGACATTTTCTCTGGATCGAGAACACCAATGTACATCAGAATGTGTGAGGGTCATCAATCGTTGTGACCACCTTAAACCCTGCTCATTCTTCAAAACTGATTGTGGAAGGTGAGAAATAAACCACCTTGTCAGGAGAGGAGTACAGCACATGAGAACACCTCTTTTCCTCATTGTTCGTGTGTAAAATGAGTGGAGGATGTCCCCAAGCAATGTAGGTATAGGATTCCTGGATATGAAAATCTTGACAGCATTTACATCTATGAGTTGATCAGGATTTGGGAACAAAACCAACCCATAGATAAGGAGTGCCACAATCTCTTTAAAGGCTTGTAGATCAAGAGAATTCCAGCATTCTCGTGCCTTCTCAAACAGAAACTTCGCCAAGAATCCTTTGATACCACTTTTGGTTTCCCAATGCCCCTTGATGTCGGATGGTTGTAAGCGTAATGCTTGAGCAACATCTTCCAATTTTGGTTCCTTTTCCGTACCGTTGTAGGGTAGTTGACTAAGAATAGTAATTCTCAGGAGTTGAGAAAATTCTTCCAAAGTAGGCACCAATTGATAATCAGGGAATGTGAAATAGTGGTGTAGGGGGTCAAAGAACTGGAAGAGAACTTTCATCATGTCTTCTTTAATGTTGGTGTTGACCAAGCTGAGGAGTCTACCATGTCTTTCGCTAAAGAGAGAATTCTCGGGAATCCTGGATGTAAGCTCTTTGAGTTGAAAAGGGACCCTTACAAGGTTGACTTGAATTGTTTTCCTACGGAGAGACTCCATGTCCTGCAAAACAAGAACAAAGATGAAGATCTAAACCCTTGAAATGGTTAGCAGATGCATATGATGCTTTATGATGTATGCAAAAACTCACGTACAAGCAAGTCACACAAAAACCATAGTTTCAGGCCTGCAGAAGTTTCATAGGTAAGTACCCTCTTGAGTTTAGTTGGCTCAAAACCTGTACTATAAATAGTAACCGGGTTCTAAGGAGCTCAATATCATTGGATTGTTTTCTATGTTCATCGTTTCGGTTTAGCCACTTAACTGGCGACCAAAATATTCCAAGAAAACAATCCTCAATGAGTGTAGTATCGAGTATCTACCAACTTCGGACTGCACCAAAGTCGGTCATCTCACTACCCCTAAAAAAGGCCAAGATGGTCAAGTAAGGTTCTAGGTCATTGGTGCTTAGTGACATCACTCAGCGGCCCCGTATTCTCTTTGATTGACTCAAAGGCTACCGGTACTCACAAATATGTCGCACCAATATAGCTATTGCTTCAACCGTGTCGGTATACCCTGCACAGTTTCCACAACATATTTCTATCTATGAATGTTTCCCAAATCCGGGTTAGGATTTACAGAACTCCGATACAAGCCCACAATTAAAATCATACAAAGTAATACAAATGAAAACACAAGTGATCTAGTCCTAAGGTACACCTCACTTATAGTTTCCCCAGCAGAGTCGCCAGTTCTGTGATCGGTGGGAATGAGAACTGACTATTTTTTAATGCTGGTTCGCGTTTGCGTTTGTTTTTGCAAAGTGTCGCGGTAAGCAAGAGTCGCCACCGTCTTTTATTTTATCCAACAAGGAAAGGACAAAAGCACAGAAAAATTCTTTTTCGAGATTTTTTCTCGGGTTCGGGAGGTAGATTATAGAAAGGGAAGGTGTTAGCACCCTTTCTATCTGTGGTTATCCACGGGCTCTTAGGTACTTGCTCACTATGTTTTCAAAAGTTTTCTTTTCTTTGTGTTTGTGGGTTTTGAAAAGAGTCTTGTTTTTTGAAGAAAGTGTAAGTGCGGAAAATTTTGTTTTGTTTTTAAAATGAGCAAGTACTTAAGAACCTCTACCTACTCAAAAAGGAATTAAATTATGCTAAAGTCCTTTAGACAATGTTATCCCACTATTGAGGAGTAGGTAGCATCGTCGTTGTAGTTTTCGGGTCAATTCGATTTATGGGACTTGTGGTCACTAAAGCAACGTTAGGACGCTTTAGTGGTAATCCTAATGTCTTAGATCATTTTTATCGAGACAACCATTTCGAGGCAACTTATGATCTTGGGACAAAAGGACGACCTCTAAAACATCTTATACTTAATGACCATGCTCGAGAAAACCAAGTGAGGTGTACTCTAGGAGTGGCATGTGCAAGTGTGTCAATTTTCAGTTATATTATCCTTGTTTATTTAGGTGTTCTACCATTTGTTTTTAGATCTTGTCATACAATCCTAGTTAGCATACATCTAAGCAGTTAATATATATACAGGAATTTAAAGTGCGGAAATTGTAAATCCTACGCTATTACAAGGCTTCGGGGAGGGGGATTATTTACATGTCCAAAATTGGGAGAATAAAAATAAACGCGCGTGAATCTTAAAAATCCTAAGCATGTGATCTTTTTGTTGTTTTATTTTATTTTTTGGGAAAATGCTAAATGTTCAATTAAGTCAAATTTAATTAATTAAAAAAATACTGATTAAAATTAACTCTAAAATATACCTAGTATTTTTGCATTTTTGTTTATGAAAATGATTGAATTCAAATAAATCCTAAGTCTACTGATTTTAAAATTGAAGAAAATAAGTTAAAATAATTAACTAAATTAAATCCTAATTCTAAGTTATTTATTTTTTATGATTTTTATGTTGATTAAAAAAAACTAAAATAAATAAACAAAAACAAAGTAAACAAAGTACAAATGGGCCAGGCAGCAAAAACAAGAAAAAAAATATAATTCTGGAGGCCTGGGTCGAAAGAGGTGCAGTCTGTCTTTCGACCCAGTGAAGAAGCTGGATCGAAGGTGCATGAAGGGGCTGCACTCAGAGGGTTTTTGACCTGGACATGTCATCCTTCGAACTGGAAGTCCTGGGTCCAGTTCGAAGCTAAACTGCTGAGCTTAGAAACTCTGAACAGGAATCTGATGATGTAGTTCCTGCAAAACGAAACACATGTTAAAGGTCCAGGGAGGATTTTACCCCCTGGTTCGAATCTCCTCCCTATTCGCACCTGCTAAATCTAGGTCTGAGTTTGTTTTATCCTGGGATTTGAAGGAGAAACTCAGATTGTGCCCAAGCAATGGCACAATCTCATCTTTACGCTGTAGCTTATATGTAGCACATTAAATCATTCACCAATCAGCAGTAATAATATGAATATGCAATCAAAGTGAATTTAAAAATGAATTTGAGATTAGATCCTTTTTTACCAAACAGAGGTGCTTCGATCTGTAGTTCTAAGGATGGAGGCGTTCGTTGGGTAGCAACTTTGGCTTGTGCAAGGATTGGGTATGGCTTCCTGGAAGTGCTGGCAGCGTATCTCCAAGTTCTCTATTTTTCTGTATATTTTCGTGTCTGTTTGCAACATTTGTGATTTCTTTATATAGAGGGGGTGGAGGGGACATGAAGACAAAGGTTTAAATGACCTTGATTATGTGTTTGACAGCCATGAATGAGGATTTGTAACATTAATTATGTGTTTTGAAAGCCATGAATGAGAGTTTGTAACGTTGGCTAAACACATGGGATCCTGTCCCTTTTTGAATTTTGAATGACATGTAACTGGCCTTCGAATGCTCCCTTTCGAATGGGCTGATGGCCTCCTTCGAATGCTCCCTTTCGAATGGGCTGATGGCCTCCTTCGAATGCTTTCCAAAGCTTCTTCGAATGGACCCTTTGAATGCTTCTTCAAATGGACCTTTTTGGAATTCCAATCGAAGGACACTGTTATAATGCCAATCGAAGTACTTGTCCATAATGCCAATCGAAAGGCTTGTCCAGAATGCCAATCGAAAGGCCCCTTCAGAACACCAATCGAAGGATCTTTCAGAATGCAAATCGAAACGCTTGTCCAGAATGCCAATCGAAATGTACTTAAAGTATCACTCAAGAATTTCCCTTTTCCTTAGGCAAGAGTTTGTAATCAACCATGCAGGGGGGAAGACTTTGGGAAACATGAGAGGGAAAATTTTGGGGTACAACATTCGTGATACTTTTCTCTATAAGTATCCCGCTCTTCCCTTAGCTGCATCCAGGACCTTTTCAATGCCCCAATGTCAGTAGGAATATAAGGGTGTAAGATAGTAGGAAGAACCCCCTCTTCATTAGCAACTTCAATAATGATAGGCAAGACGGCTTCAATAATGGTTGGTTAAAAAATAATGAAAATGATTAAATTAAATAAAACAAGAATAAATAAAATAAAATGAAATAGGAAGAGTTAGGGGGTATGGGCCTGATTTGGAGGTTTGAACAACAATTCCATGGCCCAATAACACACTGGCCTGGTTGACTTTGTGAATTCCCTATGCGCCTTTTGACTTGGTCCCATGGTGGACCATCATCCTGGATCACCAGATCTGGCCTTGGGCCATCTGGCGCTTGATTGAGTGAGGGAGTATGGTAGGTTATGCGCTTGGATCTGCATGTGATAACCTGTAGAAAAATAACAAATGTAAATTTGGAGGACCTGGGATTCGAACCCAGGTCCTATACATGACTGCCAGCTTGCTTTACCACCAGGGCGTTGTGCTTCATTTGTACATGAGATATAAAATAATGATAATAAAAGAAAATGGATTAATATGCCAGAAAAAGCCAAATTACGCGCGCCATGTTTGAATGGACGAATTGGATCATGACACGCCATCGTCCCTGTCGTTGGACCGTGGCTAAAACACTCCCACCCTATACCAACGGACAACAGTCCGTAGCTATAAGCCATGCCATCTCCAAAATTTGCTACGAGCCACAAAAATGCAATCCAAAGGCATGGTCATGCTCGTCTCATCATCCCGGTTACAACCATGCCCCTTTTGATACCTAATTTTCCTGTAATAAAAACCCCTAAAAAACCTAGAAAACCCTATAATGGTGTTTTACGATACAAAGCATAAGGATGAAATTGGTTATTGCAGAAAGCTAACAAATGATGTGGTGAATCAGAATATGCAATTGTTTTTGACAATGGATGCAAGAATAAAGATTTGCGACTTCAAGAACATGGCGGATCCGTGAGATACTTACAGTGCTCTAGGAGGCTGGAGAATGAGTGATTCTGATTGGTTTTGCTTCTGAGAATTGTCAGGAAGCGATTGTGATGCTTGCCAAGTCCTGAAAGTGCCTCCAAGCTTGATTTCGATCTCCAACTTTTTGTCACTTTTTCCAAGTTTGGTTCTGTTTGTTCTTACAACCTCTAACCTTGTTTTCATTCCCTCTCGCTTCCTTATGTATGATAGAATGTATTAGGTTAACAAATATGCCTTGAATCTTTGCACATCAATGCCATGGGATTTGATTTGATTCACCATTATTAAACCTTCCAAAATTGACAAAACTCAATCTTTTTGCACATGAAATGCTTGATACGAGTTTGATACCCTTGATGATGATGATTCAGTCCTAAAATAGCCAAAAAGATATCAAGCAATCAATATTTGGATTTTATTTGATTTAATTTGATTAAAAATGAAATAATTCAATAAAAAAATCAAATAAAATAATAAAATTGATAAATGGGCACAAGGCTGAAGCTAGGACACGTGTGCAATGTGGCAAGTTCAAATCAAGTGGAAAAGAATGGGCCCATTTGACAAAATTTGAATTTTTGGGGATAGTTGACTTTTGACAATTTTGCAAAAATGCCCAACTTCAACAATGCATAACTTCTTCAATTTTGAACTTTTGGAAGTGTTCTTGGACTTTTTAGAAATATTGAGATGTCCTCTAACCAACCCTTTTGGTATCATCTAATTTTGATATTCCATTCTCAAGTTATAAGCTTTGGAAAAAAAGGTGTTTTTGTTGACTTTCAAAAATGACCTATAATGTCCAAATTTATAACTTCTTGTGAGTGCATTTTATGTTCTTGGGGTATGAAGATGGATTGTATGAAATTGCATCCTATTCAAAATGAGATTTGGATAGGTCATTTCTCATAAAGTATGAGAAAGTTATGCTTGGTCAAAGTTGAGTTGACTTTTCCTACAAAACCCTAATTTAGCAACTTTTGAGTCTTGATGAATTTTGAGCAATCCTTGATGAATCATGATCAACCCTTGATCAAATGATTAAATATCCTTCAAAATGATAATGTTTACAAAAAATCTTGAGGTTTGACTGTATTTGGGTCACAGTTGACTTTTGCCATAGCACAATCGATTTTTGGACCCTTTGAGCAATCGACTGAGCAAACTTCCTCTGCAAGGCTTGAAATTTGACATGGATGACCTTGAGAATATATTAGGACATTAAGGAGAATTTGAGTTCATTTGGACTCAAGGATCTTGATGCAACACAAAACCCTAATTTGGGGTTGACTGCCTTAGGAGATGATTTGTCTGACCCATTCTTGAGCAAACTTGAGCAACTTGGAGATTTTTCTTGCAATGTTTTGAGAAATATGAGAGGGAAAATTTTTGGGTACAACACATATCCTCATCACTCCCTAAGACTTCATTTTAATCATATAGCATTATGAGTGAAGACATTATGTCCGTGTGAATTAAGTATATGTGTTGTTATTTATGTAGCGCTCTTGATCACTCTCTGAATTCAACTTCAAAGGCTTATCACTACAAGAGGTAATCATTTGATTTATAATCATGATCATTCATAAGGATCCACCAAAGAGAAATTTTGTTTATTTGTTGTATTTTTCTCGTAATTTCCCTTCAACTATGCCAGAGAAATAACATAGGTCATGTAAGTTTATCTGATTATAGCAAAGAAACATGAAGAGTGTGAATTCCTGAGCAAGAAAGTGAAGAGAAGAAAAATAAATAGTTTACCACTATATATACTTTCAAACTAAATCAAGAATATGAAAGAATAGGAAATCCAAGGGATGAAAATTAAAATGTTTACTTGACCATGTAGAAGCTAATGACCAATCACCGTCTCATCAAATGTAACAACATCGAAGTCTCGAGCCATAATGACAATATTGACACACATGAAATAACTATGC
This sequence comes from Vicia faba, assembly GCA_948472305.1. Taxonomy (NCBI): domain Eukaryota; kingdom Viridiplantae; phylum Streptophyta; class Magnoliopsida; order Fabales; family Fabaceae; genus Vicia; species Vicia faba. Next base: position 641,564,468 of record OX451736.1, on the reverse strand, counting down.
CACACTTAGTCATATGTCATCATTCCCTATATGGCAGGGGCCACCTAGTAGAATGAAGGGATGCAAAAAAACTCAACAAGCTATGGCATACTCTAACAAAAGCATAAATGGAAGAAAATGAAAGGTTAAGTAGGATTCCAAATAAAACATTTTACAGACAATTCCATATTTAAAAGTGTGATGTCTAAGGTGTGTACATGATATCAAATTGATCCAACTAAGCCATGTTGCGACTTTTATGACCCAACCTTGGAATACTAATGTTTTGTTCTGGGTTGATTCCCAACCCTAAGGTTTAAATGAAACGATTCGAAATAGAGACACAAACCAGAAGGGACGTCAAACCCCGATGAATCAAAGGATAATAAGTCTCGGTCGTTAGATATCAATACTGCTTAATCACTTGACAATTATTCTAGGAGACGGGAAAAAGGTTATAGAGGCCCTAATACATATGAGGCTTAGTATAAAAGCAAAAGCTTATATCCATTTCATGTATACACAATTCTAACCTAAAAGCATCACAATTACGGTTGTCATGTACATGAATATCAAAGTATTTGTAGGTGCCCATGCCATTGAACTAGAGCAACATATTATTAGGATTTCCCGTTTGATTTTTAAAGGACAACAATCTTAAAAGGAGAAGTTTTGTCGTTGAATCAAATATATGGGCTATTTAACATTACAAAAATTAAAAGATTTATTTAAAATAAAGTGATAGTATAAAAACTAATTTATTATGATAAAATAAAATAAAAATATCCAGTATGGTATATATCTTGAAAGAGAAATTAATAAAAAGAATAATTAATAAATGTGATAAGTTGGTAATATGATATATGAAGAAATATCAAAATAAAATGAACCGTTAAACAGTATCTGAGAAGTAAAAATCTAAAAATATGATTACCCATAGGTTTCTGGTCATTCATAAGACCCATGGACAAATGGAAAATCACAGGGCTCAATAAAGAAGGTGAAAGAAACAAGCAGGAATAGGCGAGACCTCAGCCAAGCACAAAGCATGTGATCCCGACCTTTAGACATATCTTCCTCGTTCAGATCTAATCGAACTATGATTTGCATAATATGATAGGTTAAATGAGAACGATTTTAATCGTTCACCCTATATAAGTTCCACACAAGCAAATTTTAGGTATATTTTACACCTTCCATTCTAAACTTGTTCTGAAATACATCAATGACTTGGGCGTTGGAGTGTTAACCTTACAGGCCCAAGCATTCCGCCGAATCGAAAGCACTCACCACTACACCAAAAGATCTCAATATTATCTCATCTCTATTCCTAGTTCCTGGGCAAAACATTTGTGTTGTTTGTGGGAACTCAAAATTTGCATCGTGCCCTTTAGCCTCGACTTGGGGCAACTACTTCAGGCTGGTCGAAATAGTCCCACATTTCTTGGGAATCGGGGCTAAAGGTAGTTTATATATAACATTCATGCAACTCAACCTAACGAGGAACATTTTCTAAAGGAAAAAGGTGTAAAGGTTATCACACCTAAAATGGAAAATACCCAGTAGCTGCAGTAGTGCAGACTTAAAGTCGATCGAAACATTGGTGTTATATATGGGAATCAACATCTAATTCCATTTATATTTCCATGAGAAATATCTATTTGTCTACCACAATTCAAAAATAGTTGATCTTATTTGTAATCTAACAATCGATCGATCTCGTAAAAGCCATGACAACCTTGAAATCTTCTCGATTAGCCACCAAACACAGGGCCTCTATAACTTACGCAATAATAAACACTCTTTATCCTAAGATCGAGGTTCCAATTCCTCATACAGTCGAAGACCATATGGTCCTAATTGCTTCTTTTTCCTTTTACTTCTACTCTTTCGAATCCAATTCCTCCAACGATCGACCAAAGCATGTTTCAAATTCTTGTGACCTTTTAGTTTTCCTAACAACTTCTTCAAGGACAAACCTCAAATTAACCTATGAAACCACCACAGATCCACTGACAAGAGATTATTCAAAACCTCTAAAAACTGTAAGCCAACTTAGGCATTAAAGGGGCTAACAATCTACTCAATAATGTTTACAACTTGATCCAACAACATAATTCACACTTCTTGATTCAAAAGTTGCTTTGTGTCGAAGATAATAAGAAACACCCTCACCATATGGACCATTTCATACAAGAAGCAATTTCATGTGGAAACCAGAAGGATGCACTAAAATCGATCTATGTTGACGTTGTTTCTTTGTGTGAAGGAGTTCTTTGATCACTAAATTGTATCAAGCATCAATAACACCAAGCTCTTTTGATGAATATGGAGAAAGAGGTGGCTAAATTGTATCAAGTATGAAGAACACCAAGCTCTTTTGATGAATATGAAGAAAGAGGTGGCAGTCACACTCTACCAAGGAGTCTCCTCCCATACCATTCATTGTCCTGCCACTCTCGAAGAGGGGTTAGGCACGACACTAAAGGACATGTTCATGACTAGAGGAAGAGCTCTCTCTCTAGGAGCATCGTTAATAGTAGTATCCCAAAGTATATCGAGAAACCTTCGAAGTTGAACAACTACAATGTCACAGTAGATCTGGATAAATACATTGATCACGTAGATACCATGCTTGACTACTACAATGCTTGTAGGGCCATAAAGTGTAAGGTATTTGTACTAACTTTCAAAGGAGCCGCTAAGACGTGGTTCAAGACCTTGCCTGACGGTTGTGTAAATTCCTTGAAGGAGATATGTGACTCCTTTGTTGCCTACTTTACTACCCGGAAATGGCCACCCACTATAATTGTAGTACTTAGTAAGATCCAACCAAAGAATAAAGAAGTCACACGAGAATACATAGGCCGATTCACGAAGGTGGCGTTAGAAGTCAAGGGGATGAATGATTGATTAAAGTGTTGAATATTCAAGAAGGGGTTGAGGGAATATTATATGTTTCATAATGTCAACTATAAATAAGAACTCTTGGCTGAAGAGATAGAGAAATGCCAAGGGTTGGGGAACCCAGAAGGTGGACCAACAACCGAAAGAGACCATAATAATCATATGGGTGATGCAAATCGGGGATCTCAAGCCACATTCTCTTCCTAGAATCCCTTCAACACTTCAAGGGATAAGATCCTGCAAAAATGTGTGAATACCTACTGTAACACCCTATTTCTCCGTCGGTAAATTATATAAAAATCAGATTAAATTAATTTCTAAAATACAACATCAAAATAGGATGTCACATGCTTCATACATCATACATGCTCATTAATTAAGATACACAACATAACTCATATGTTCAAAAGTCTTAAAATTCCTTTCATTTATTTGCAGCAGAAAAACATCAATAAAAATCATCTTAATTCTCCAACCAAAGTCATAATTATCATCTTTCAAATTTCAGCATATTCATAAATTAAACTCAAACAATAGAGTAGTGAAAAGTTCACTTCCAATGAAATAAAACAAATGCGAAACCCCCAAGTGTTGCATATCAGAGCAGACACCGACTCAATCTATGCAAACCTGAAGAAACTCTTCAGCTGACCTCGACCTCAAGCTACTTCGGATCATCTGCATGTTACCGATGTAGAGGCAACATTCAAACTGAAAGGGTGAGATATCATAACAATATAAGAGGAAGCACAATAATAAGCAGATAACAATTCAAGTACACATCATTATACATATTTACCTCACACCTTTTCTTGTTCATCATAGTATGAAACACATCAACATAATTAAGTGCATAAACAACACAAAACATCCATCATAACAAAAGTAGAAATTCATTCAACACTCAAATAATCAATTACTAATAATCATGCAACACAGTGAAACTGACACTGACTCAATGCATGTGGTACCAATAGGGCAGAACCCTCAACTTAATAAATGCAAACTTGGGGAAACAACGCCAATACAGGCCATCTTTCACCAATATAGGCTATCTCTCGCCAATACATGCCATCTTTAATGAGTGCATGCGACACTGATATGCAACAACACAATTTTTTACATTAACTAATCTTACTTATCAATGTCACGCCAATACAGACCATCATCATCATCATCATTATCATGCATATCATGTCACACAATCAAAATGCAACAACATAATTTCGCATTGATTATTCTTACCTATCAATGCCACTCCAACACAGGCCATCATCATCATCATGCAATACATCATACAAACAATCAAACTATTCATACAACATCATCTTAATTAATCACAACATAAATCATCGCACTTAACCACACATACATTGTGACATATAGATACAAAAATCCACATACAGACAGGTATCAATGATGGTGAAATAATTAACTAATGCATTATAATTCATTTTATAATATAGGAAATCATTTTATCTTTCCAACTATCCAAACTGTGAGATTTTGGATCAAACTCTAGTATGATCGAAGTACATGCTGTAGTCGAAGCAGGGTATAGCATTTGTCGAACATGCTTGTTAAAATTAGGTTTTAGTGTTTAAACCCTAATTTGTTAAGTTAGCTTGTTTAATAAGTTAGCTTGTATAATGGGCCTTGTGGAAAAAGCCCATTAGTTAGTATGTTAGGTTTTAAATAGCATACTAGTCTCTCATCATTGCAACACAGCAAATCCTAATTTAGGGTGAGAGGGTTATTTGTTATTCTTGTAAACTTGTAATCTTGTTTTCTAAGAGAAAGTAAAGAATAGCAGTTATAACCAATTCTTGTGTTCTTCTTCTACCTTGTTCGTTATTCCTCTCATTATTCTATACTTTGTTATTGGTATTGAATTCACGACAAATTGGTGCGGTGAGCGTGGAGAAGATGCCTTCAACAAAGTATGAGATTGAAAAGTTCACCGGAGTGAATGATTTCGGTCTATGGCGCTTAAAGATGAAAGCCCTACTGGTTCAGTAGGGTTGTTTGGAAGCGTTGAAGGGAGCGACGACGATGGACGCTGCGCTAACAGAAAGAGAGAAGACGGCCATGATTGAGAAAGCACACAGCGCAATTTTGTTGAGCCTTGGTGATAAGGTTCTTCGACAAGTATCAAAGGAGACGACGGCATCAGGGTTATGGGTGAAACTTGAAAGTTTGTATATGACCAAATCTCTGGTAAATCGACTCTACCTGAAGCAAGCTTTGTATTCATTCAAGATGATTGAAGACAAAGTGTTGGTTGAGCAGTTGGATATGTTCAACAAACTGATTCTTGATCTTGAAAATATTGATGTAAAGATTGATGATGAAGATCAAGCGCTGTTATTGTTGTGCGCTTTGCACAGATCACATGCTCACTTCAAAGAAACCCTCTTGTATGGAAGAGAGTCTCTGACCTTTGAAGAAGTTCAATCAGCTTTGTACTCTAAGGACTTGAACGAACGTAAGGAGCATAAACCTTCGACGGTTGGTGAAGGGTTGGCTGTTAAAGGAAAATTCGACAAGAGGAAAGGTAAAAATCAGTCGAAGTCTTATAATGGTGAAGCATCTGGTATTAGATGCTACCACTGTAAGAAAGTAGGTCACACAAGAAAGGTGTGCCCTGAACGCCTGAAAGATCATGGAGGTAAGGATAATGGCAATGCAGCTATTGTCCAAGATGATTTCGAATCATCTGATGTTCTTGTGGTTTCAAGCAACAACTCGTCGAAGGAGTGGATTATGGATTCTGGATGCACTTGGCACATGACTCCAAACAAAGACTTGTTCGAGGAATTATGTGATCAAGATGGTGGATCTGTATTGCTGGGAAACAACAAAGCTTGCAAGATTGCAGGCGTTGGATCTGTGAGATTCAAGCTCCATGATGAGTCAATAAGATTGTTGACTGAAGTCAGGTATGTACCTGATTTGAAGAGAAATTTGATTTCTCTTGGTGAATTCGACAAGAAAGGATATGTGTTTCAAGGAGAGAAAAGTATCCTGAGAGTCATGAAAGGGTCGAAGGAAGTCTTGAGAGGCGTGAAGAAACAAGGCTTGTATATCCTTGAGGCTGAAGTTGTAAGTGGTTCGACAAATGTTGCATCCACGAAACCTTTGTCGAAGACAGAAATTTGGCACATGAGATTGGGCCATGTCAGTGAAAGGGGTCTGGTCGAATTAGGGAAACAAAATCTGCTTGGTGGAGATAAAGTCGAAAAGCTGAAGTTTTGTGAACCCTGTGTACTTGGAAAGTCCTGTAGAATGAAGTTCAACAAAGGCAAACAAAGAACACATGGATCCCTTGATTACATCCATGCTGATCTTTGGGGGCCTGCAAGGTGTCCATCACATTCAGGAGCAAAGTATTTTCTATCCATAGTAGATGACTATTCCAGAAAGTTATGGGTATTCATCCAGAACACTAAGGATGAAACTTTTAAGAATTTCAAAAGTTGGAAGACTCTTGTCGAAAATCAAACTGGCAGAAAGGTAAAAAGGTTGAGAACCGACAATGGCCTTGAGTTTTGCAATGAGGCGTTCGACAGTTTTTGTGTTGCCTCTGGTATTGCAAGGCACAGAACTACCGCAGGTACTCCACAACAAAATGGTTTGGCTGAAAGGTTTAATCGAACTATTTTGGAGAGAGTTAGATGCATGTTGACTAGTGCGGGATTAAAGAAGGTGTTTTGGGCTGAGGCTGTTTCGACAGCAGCATATCTGATAAACAGATGTCCTTCGACAGCGTTAGATATGAAGACACCCGAAGAAGTGTGGTCGGGACATCCACCAGATCTCGACAAACTAAGAGTATTTGGCTGTGTAGCCTATGCTCACATTAGGCAAGACAAGGTCGAACCTAGAGCTCTGAAATGCATGTTTATGGGATACCCTGAAGGAGTGAAAGCTTATAGGCTATGGTGCCTAGAGCCAGGTCACAGGAGGTGTATCACCAGTCGAGATGTGGTTTTCAATGAAACTGAAATGGCTTTCAAGAAAACTGATGATGTTGACGAAGAGCTGGAACAGGTAGAGATTCCTGTTGAGGTGGAGCATGTTGATGCTGAAATGCGTATCCCAGATGAAGTCGAAGAAGAAACAGAAGATTCTGATGATATTGAGGAAACTGTTGATGACTACCTATTGTCGAGAGATAGGCAAAGAAGAGTCATAAAACCACCTCAGAGACTTGGATATGCAGATCTTGTAGCTTATGCCTTAATCTCTGCAAGTGAAGTTCTAGACGAAGAACCTAGAGATTATAAGGAAGTTATAAGGAGTCGAATGAAGACTGAATGGCTAAAGGCCATGCATGATGAGATGAAATCTCTTCATGATAATCACACTTGGGAACTAATCAAGAAACCTGTTGGGGCAAGGTTAGTCAGCTGTAAGTGGATTTTCAAAGTTAAGGAAGGAATTGAAGGAGTAATGTCGAAGAGGTACAAGGCAAGATTAGTCGCAAGGGGTTTCACTCAGAAAGAAGGTGTCGACTTCAATGATGTATTTTCCCCTGTTGTGAAGCACAGATCCATCCGAATGTTGCTTGCCATGGTGGCTCAGTTCGACCTTGAACTGGAACAAATGGATGTGAAGACTGCGTTCTTGTATGGTGACTTAGATGAAACAATCCTGATGAGGCAACCTGAAGGGTATGTCGAAAAAGGGAAAGAAGATTATGTGTGCAAACTGAAGAAATATTTATATGGACTTAAACAATCTCCTCGACAGTGGAATAAGAGATTCGACAAGTTCATGGAACACATAGGTTTCATTAGAAGTCAGTTCGACCATTGTGTTTACTCCAGATTTCGACCTGAAAATTCATTTGTTATTTTGTTGCTCTATGTTGATGATATCCTGATAGCAAGCAACAATGTCGAAGATGTAATGAGGGTGAAGGCTGAACTCAACAAGGAGTTTGACATGAAGGATCTGGGAGCTGCATCTAGGATCCTTGGAATTGACATTCGAAGAGATAGAAAGCAGTCGAAACTATGCTTATCTCAAGAGGCATACCTACGAAAGATTCTCGACAAGTTTGGTATGTCGAATTCAAAGCCTGTTGTGACTCCAACAAACCCTCAATTCAAGCTGAGCATTGATCAATGTCCCAGTACTGATGTTGAAAGAACCTATATGAACAGCATCCCATATGCTAATATAGTTGGTTCGTTGATGTATGCTATGGTCTGTACTAGACCCGACATAGCATATGCAGTAAGTCTTGTAAGCAGGTACATGGCGAATCCTGGAAAGGCTCACTGGCAAGTGTTAAAGTGGATTCTAAGGTACATAAATGGGTCTCTGAACAGAGTCTTAATTTATGGTGGAGCCTTGGGTGAAGATAGTAAAGCAGCTGTCGAAGGCTATGTTGACTCTGATTATGCAGGCTGTATGGATTCCAGAAAATCTATTTCTGGATATGTTTTCACTATGTTTGGTACAGCAATTAGTTGGAAAGCAACTCTTCAGAAGGTTGTTGCCCTATCAACTACTGAAGCAGAATATATTGCCCTAACTGAAGCTGTGAAAGAAGCATTGTGGCTTGAAGGTTTTGCAAAGGAACTGAAACTTCAAAGTCAAGGTATCACTGTTAAATGTGATAGTCAAAGTGCAATACACCTATCGAAGAACTCAGCCTATCATGAGCGAACCAAGCACATAGATGTGAGGCTGCATTTCGTCAGAGGGGTAATCGAGCGTGGAGAAGTCCAAGTGCTGAAGGTCTCGACAGATCACAATGCCGCTGATATGATCACCAAAACATTGCCAAGTTGCAAGTTTTTCCACTGTATGCAGTTGATAAAGCTGCATGAAGAAAGCTAGTTAGTGTCTCTTGATGCTGTAGAGTTAGGTCCAAGGTGGAGATTTGTGAGATTTTGGATCAAACTCTAGTATGATCGAAGTACATGCTGTAGTCGAAGCAGGGTATAGCATTTGTCGAACATGCTTGTTAAAATTAGGTTTTAGTGTTTAAACCCTAATTTGTTAAGTTAGCTTGTTTAATAAGTTAGCTTGTATAATGGGCCTTGTGGAAAAAGCCCATTAGTTAGTATGTTAGGTTTTAAATAGCATACTAGTCTCTCATCATTGCAACACAACAAATCCTAATTTAGGGTGAGAGGGTTATTTGTTATTCTTGTAAACTTGTAATCTTGTTTTCTAAGAGAAAGTAAAGAATAGCAGTTATAACCAATTCTTGTGTTCTTCTTCTACCTTGTTCGTTATTCCTCTCATTATTCTATACTTTGTTATTGGCATTGAATTCACGACACAAACGAAGCGTCAAACGGACATCCGAGGCAAAAGTCTTTGATTTTCAAAGTTTTCCAAAAATTCTTCCAGCTACAGTGATAACCGGTTATCCAGTTATGGTAACCGGTTACTGCAAGTCAGTAACTCTATTTTTCTAAAATTCCTTGCGGTAACCAGTTACCCATTTATGGTAACTGGTTACTGCAAAGTTAATAGCCTTTGTTTTCCAACTTCTTATATGGTAACCGATTACCATAACTAGGTAACCGATTACCTTGCGATAACATGGAAATTTTTGCAAGTTTCAAGTTACGATCCCCCCATGTTTCAACACCCAAAATTCATAATTTTCTCATCAAAACTTATCTTTTAAGCATGCTAATTATTCACCAATATTGTTTATCAATTATAAATGATTTATATCTTCCAATTTCATCCAAAATCATACCAAAAACATCAAGAATTCATCAATAGGGAAAAATCCCAAAAATAACCAAATATGGATAAGTAAGAACATACAATCATGCAACCTAGATCCTACCATACCACATCATTAGGAAAACCATTATAAAGTTAGAATCTCCCCTTATCTTATATTGGTGATGATTCTTGATTCCTACAGATGAATCTTTTTGCCCTAGCTTCCTAGTGCTCTTCTCCTATTCTCACTTCTACGCTTCTCTTCTATTTTTCACGTTCTGACTCTATTATCTCTATTCTCACCTCTTATAATCCAATAATAATATAACTATCCCAATTAAATTATTATTTAATTATTATTATAAAATAATAATAATCCTAATATTATTATAATAATAATAATAGTAATAATTCATATTATACTACACACCCCATGTCTCTACACATTTAGCCATGCACCCCTATAACCTCAACTCCCATTATTCTAATGCGTCTAGTCCTTAACAAAGGAATCACACCACCTCATAAAATCCACCAATTCATGTAAACACACCACATCACCTTATTATTTAATTAAAAATAATTCTAATTAAATCGGGGTGTTGCAACTCTCCCCCACTTATAATATTTTCGTCCTCTAAAATTCACTTGATACTAACAACTCCGGATACGACTCCCGCATTCTTCTTTCCAACTCTCATGTCATCTTTAGCAACCTTTCGAATATTACTATCTAACATTCCATATTTTCAACCACAATAATCCCACAAGATTCAGTGCGACCGGGTTATGAACACACTCACTCATCTTACTTCTTGTCCCATCACTCTAGAATACAAAATTTACCACTTCATTACACAGTTGTGTCATCGTAAGCACAAAAACATCATCATAATATTGACATCATCGACACACACACCAGTACCACAATGCTATGTTTCACCAATCGAGCATACAAATCAACACATTTATTAAAATGGCAGTAACACGAATAATATACAAACCCTTCACCTATCACTTCTAGACCAGAATGTCCAATAGTTTTCACTATTCTCGTAACTTCAAATGTTTAATCATTGACTCCAATAAATCATACCCGCATAACAAGATATTATGCATCATGCTTCTGTCGCGCCATTCTGATCATCTACTATGAGTCATTGTCTTCTTTTTCATTTCCATCCGCTATCAGATCTATAAGTTTTACATCTATCCTCAGTCTCTTTTTAGTATCCACCAGAGAATCAATGTTCACTTTTCGACATCCCCAACTGTCTACTCTGCGGTGTTAGCTCGCATACAAACTCAAGTCTCTAAACTGCTTAATAAATCCCAACTCTTTTGTAGCCACTTTTTGCATTAGGTTCACACAAAATGGTGAACAATTATCCTCTTGATAAAACGTCAATCACTTTACACACCATCAAGCTAGTAAGATGCGTCCATCCCATCCATTAAGATCCTGTCTAGTATAAACAAGAGATTAAGGGTGATCAATTCGTCAATTTGTCAATAGGTAGCCGGAAACCATAACAGTGACATAAATCATCGTTACCTAACTATAATATCGTCTTTCACCTTGGCCTCAAGGTTACCTGAGCATAATGTCCAACAATCACTCCAAGGCTTACAAACATTTTTCTTAATTTCCTTCATTTCTACCTCGTCAATGATATACATAAACACCAAAACTCCATTTCATAGTCTCCCTTATACACACACAACACAACACAATTGCTAAGTATATTCTAATACAACAAAACTACTACACCAAGTATAATCCAAATCGTTTCATTCTAAAAGGAGTCTTTATCCAGTTAGAAGACTTTGACCACATCAATAAATCCTTACTCTTTCCTTTAACCTCACATTTGGATTTAATTCTAATCACAATCTCAATAACATTATTCCTTCACATGGTTGGTGATACAACTCTCCAATTTATCCCTAACTCATGTTTATACTTTTCAGTCATATCCATGATTCCAATTCTTTTTGAATTTATCTTTCCTCTAGCATTACTTCTCTTCTCCTCAAAAACTATCGTCATTATAATCATCCTTAATCGACATAAGTTGCATCTCTATACACTTACCTAATACATTCACATCCTTACTAATGTCAAACATCTCATTCCCTTAACTCATTCACTAACAACATATCTCACTCGACCTCATCTCAAGCAAACTGCAATAATAACCAGTTAATTCCTGAAAAGTTATAGTCTCATAACCAATTTTAGAGCCTCTCCATATAGACCTCTATTTACTTTGAATAGATTCCACAAATATCTTCACTCAAAATAGCAATGTTCAATAAAATTCACCCTTTCAAATCATGATCTACATCCTGACATCCTAACTACATTTTCTTCCCTTTCAACACTAAATTTTGAATCACGACATTCAACGTTTCCTTCTTCTGACTCATACTAAATCAAAATGTCCTTAATAACTAATGCAACAAACTGATCCAATTATTCGAAATAACTTCACTGGTTTCTAAAAGTTGTCTTCTAACTATCCTCACTCTTCATTTGTATATGAAGATAATCCGACCCCAATTCAATTATACTGAGAAAATACTCGCCTACCAGTTGGTTCATCCAGTTGTCAATCATCTGAAGTGGATATGTAACCTCAACCACCACTTTAATCAGTTATCGGTAATCCACATACAAATTCATACTACTTTATTTTTCCTTAAAGAATAACATCAAAGCTCCCAAAATGATACATCCGGTTTTACAAATCTATTCATCCACACATCTTCTAATAGCTTCTCCAATTCTCCCATCTTTTGAACAGACATCCTGTATGGTGCCTGTCGTACCCCAAATTTGCCCTACCGCGACGATTATATTTTCAAGATTAAAAATATAGTGAAGTGTTTAATTAAAGATGGTCCAGCAATATCTGTTGGTCCATTTTTTAAGAAGAATTCAGATCAACATGGGGTGTATTAATTCAAGAGAGTGAGGCTTTCTAAATTGGAAATACCCATGAACCCATTCGCAAAGCATGTTGGCCATTGGCCCATGTGATTCGAAAATGAAAAGCTATTTCTTATTTAAACTCATTTAGGTATTGTTGTTGTTAGGAGGAGATAATTCAATTTACAAATATATTAAAATCCATATTGGCCCATTTCCACTTTGTTTTCCGAACAGCAAAAAAGGGGGTGTAATTTCTGAATAACAGGCCCAAAGAAAATTGAAGACATTAAATAGCCCATTTGTTGTTTTGTTGTTTTAATGAATTATTATTAAAACTATTATTTTTATTTTTTTTAAAAATAATATAAAAAGAAGTATTATTGTTACTGTTAATTCTTTTTTTTATATTAAACAACAGTATGTTAGATATTATTTTGGTATTTATAAAAAAAGGTTTGTTTAAGATAATTAAGATTGGGCTACGAAAAAGCCGTATTGGGCCGGTTGCATAAATAATCTTTTTCTTGTTGTAATAAAAAATAATAGTGTTATTGGGTTAAATAAACAAAAACGAACATGCTGGCTCAAATCTAATAACACCTACTGTATCAATCATGAGAAATTCGCACATGTTTTTGTATCATTAACAACTACTGATGAAATCCAAAATTGAAGACTAAATCAAATCTCCAGATTTTTCATGGTACAGCAAAATCAAATCAAAATCCAGAGAATTACAAATCTAAAAATCATACAAATCTGAATCATACTACAAGCTAAATCAAATCAATTATAATATTCTCAATCAATTACACTAGTGAATCAAACCCCTAATTGATTCTAAAATCCCTAATCTGTGCTAATCTAATTCTAACAATAATTCATAAGACCCTAATTTGAAACCATATAAATATTGAGCTCGAATACAGAAACATGGAGATGGGGAAATCGCTGCAGAGACGGTGAAGACGAACAAAAGAAGAATACCCAGTGTTGATCGTTGAAGAGGACCAAAGGTTGATACGATTGGGGTTTCGATATCCGAAACCCTAATCGCTAGCCGCTACTGCCATCCACCACCATCAACTTCAACACCACGAGAACCTGCAAAAAAACAAAGAAGAAGAAGAGATTAGCGCTGGAACTCAGTGGCTCGGAGACTCAAAATAGAAAAATAGCAGAGGGTAACTTAACTTTTCGTTTTCTTTTTTTGATTGTTGGGTTGGGGTTTGGTTGGTTACGGCGATGAGGGGTAGAGTTACGGTGGGTAGCGATTTGTCAGGCAGTCGGCGCCGTGTTGGTAGTAGAGGTTAGGGTTAGGAGTTTCGAATGGTTGCTGGGGTTAAGAAAGAGAGAAATAGAGGGTTGTAATGAAAAACGAAAATGATGAATAATGTTAAAACAAAATTTTGTAATTTGTTTCAATCGCATGCACATGCACCAATGTTTACTAATATGCTCCTCTCAAATATGCTCGTTAGATCTTCATCGGAGGGTCGTAGGCCAAATCCCACGATAGCTTCCATACGCCCTTGCGTAGATAACTAACCGGCCTCTCTCTAATTTGAAGTTGGGCCTAGCTCACTACTTTTCACACCACCCTTCCCCTGAATTACTAAGCTATCAAACAAAATTGCACCCCTATTCAAAAAACATATTTGGGCCTAGCCCAGATTCCCAATTAACACCCCCTATTTTTGCTTATCAACAAAAAATACACCCCCCTATGATTAATTTATTTTTTTTCTATTTTTTTACAATTCTTCTATTTTCTTCTATTTTCTCTTTATAATATTTATTTCTTTTTAATAATCATTATTATTGATAATATTAATTTTTATAATAATTCATATTATTATTAATATTAATTTTTATATTATTTTTATATGTAAATATTATTATATTAGCATAAATAAATTATATTTATTCAAAGCTCATGCATATTATATTTTTTTATATCATGCATTAATCAAGAATTTTTGCAATTAACACGATTAAAAAATAATAACAAATCTCAAACTATTTTTCGCGAACAAACTAATCTAAACAACATTCTTTTCTGCAAAAGGGTTTCAAACGAATTTTGACTAATCGTGCATTTAGCCAAAATATCCGCAATCACTACAACCGGTCAAAATGCGAGGTGATTGAAAATACATTTGCAACCCCTAAAAAACACAAACCCATACGAACTAAGAATTGAGACTCTGATTCCTCATAAGAGGATACATAGACATATGATCAAAAATCGTGGTGAGTTCCCCTATTAAAAATTAAAACCCTTTTCCCCTAATTAAAACTTAAAACCCTATTTTACTCGAAACCTAAACCTAAAACCTAATATCCTTGTGAACAAGGTAGATGGAATGTGCCTAACACCTTCCTTTAGTCTAATGAAGTACGGACTTAGAATCTCTGTCTTTGTGAATTAGGGTTTCCTATTAGATGCCCTTCCTTAGGATAAAAACTAGTAGTGGCGACTCTCATTTAAAAACTGGTCGCTACAGCTGGCGACTCTGCTGGGGATCTCAACTTTAAGTTTTAGGTTTTATTTTGGGTTTTTTTATTGTTATTTATTTATTTACTTTATTTATTTCATATGTTTATTCTTGTATTTTGTTTATCATTATATATTCACTGCGTGGCGGGACTGTTATCTCAAAAATATTCTCAATCAACCCTTAGAAAGAAGGTTCGTCTATTAGCTTAGGGGATACACCATCTCTACGAGTTTATGTGATGACTTCGCCTAGAGTCAGTGAACGTCCACAAAAGGAATACTTATCGAGAGATATCCTCTTGACGAGTAGGACTTTGGAATGCCACCCATGACTCTTTGTAATGAACTTAACCAAAATCTCATGACGATACCTTTCACGTCTTTGAGACGAAAGTCTTGGTCCGTAAAGAGGCTCCACCTAAGGGAGGCCCTTGGGCTTTATCCCTCTGGTGTTATTCATGATACCCTTAAGGAAGCCACCTTATGGGGAGGGTAGAATATCCATAGGCCAAAACTTGGAGCCTACCTTTTAAGGATATCATTCATATAATCTCATTTCTGCTATCCCTAAACCCGCAAGGGTTACTTATGGTATACTACAATCCCTAGCCTGTAGGGTCTATCTTTCATAAGTCACAACCCATAGCATGTAGGGATTCTTCAACCGTCCATTAGTCTATTACAATCCCTATCTTGTAGGGATTCTCGTCCCTCAATTACCATCTCTAGCTTGTAGGGATTCCCCTTCGTCTTCTATGGTCCTTAATCCCTAAGAAGTTCCTATCTGTCTCAATATTTGAGTCAGTGTAGGGTATCTCCATTTCCATGTCTATCATTATATTCCTATCTGTCTCAATATCTGAGTCGGTGTAGGGTACCTCTAAATCCCCATCAAATTATTTTTCCTTAAGGAATTCCTATCCGTTTCAATCTCTGAGACAATGTAGGATATTATCATTTTCATATCTACCATCAAACCTGTATAGGGTACCCCTGCGTCTACCCTCATGCTACATCTGCATCACATTGCATATCCATGAAACCTTTTTACATCATACCCTAAATCTAATTTTTTTTTGCATACCCATGCATTCACATACATTCATACATTTGCATCACATGCATTTCCACCTTCGCCTTTATCTAATTGTTACCCATATACTAGCTGATTTCTTGGTACTTGCTTGAGGAAGTCCGAAAATATGGAAGGAGGAGATTAAAAATTGGAGACTTAATTAAACTTGTCCCTGCAAAGAAAGAAGGCAGCCTTTCACAAGGTCAACAATGGGTCTACGCAGCGCCTCAAGTGCCACTACCATTGGTGATTCCCCTACATCAAGAGCAACTGCCTTATCAATAGAATAGGTATGCCCGAGAAAATTAAAAGGTCACCCTCACACTTTGACAAGTCCAATAACTAAGAAGATCTCTTGAAGTCACGAGGATCAACAAATGATCTCTTCCATAAGATCATTAGGCTTTATCAAGTACAAATTGTAATTTCCTAGTCACTAAGGTTCATTTGGTATAAATTTGTATATTTGGATCAGTAATTCTAATAAAATAAGCATGCATGTTTTTGAAATCAATTCAATCCACAAAAATCAACAACTTTCTATTTTCACTCTTTTCCATTTTCAAATTAACAAACTTCGAGGGAGAATGATGAAAATCAAATAACCGAATTTTGCTAAGCTATGCTTTCAATGTAAGACCGAGCTGACGATGTAAGGCATTATTTCAATTCCCAAACAGTGGAGATATAAGGAGTTAATCCTTAGTTAACCCCCTCAAGCTAGAAGTCGGAGTTCTTTCTATTTTCTAAAAAACCCTTAATCTTAACCAGGGGCATGGTAGTCTTTCAATTAATTTAATGGCGTGTTCTATTCTCAAGAGAAGTGATTTATCTAAATAAAAGGTTCAAGCACATCTCTTTCCTTGATACATCATTGAGGAAATAATCTAAGCAAGGGTTCAAGCATATCCTTTTCCTTGCATCCATCAAGAATGAGGAATCCGCGAAGCTCTCAATATCTTCCTCCTTAATACATCATTCAAAATTTAAGAAAACAATCAGTGTGGCAGTCACGGATTTTCAAAATTGAAAAACAAAAAGAATCTCAAAAGGAAAAAATTTCAAAAAAAAAAAGAGAGATCCCTCTAAGTCAAAAACAAAAAGCAAAAAAAAAATTGACTTAGGCAAACGTTAGGGCATCCCGATGGACCGAAAAATTCAAAAAAATTGGTCCATGCAAAAATAATGGATTGGAAACAAAATTGGAGAAAAATCGTGTGACTGCCACCTCAAAGGCTTCTTATCAATGTTTGGATCTTATCAATTCTTCTCATCATCAGCGCAACTATGAAACTTCTCTTGGGGGATTGAACGCATCTGTTGGATTAACTGAACTTAGGATTGAAGAACATCAAGGAGAATGGGGTGTGCTAAATAAATTTTGAGCCTTATATATATTTTTTCTTAAACCACGAACCATGGCCATGTTACAACCTTCAAAAGTCCTAATTGAAGCAAGGTTAACTATGAAAGCATACTAAGCAAAATTGGTGTTAAAATGACTTCCATGTTTGTTAAAATTATTTCTAACTACTTCGCTTCTTCGAATTTCCATTTCTAATCATCCATTTCTATTCAAACTTCGATTTCAAAACTTACGTGTACATCAATAAGATTTTTTTTTAAATGTACAATTTTATCCACGAATCAATACTTAGCATCGAGGAGATTTCAAAAAGGTCTTATCAAAAGCAGTATCTTCCGAGAAACTTCTAATTGGGGTAAAAGCATCTAAGAGGATCCCTATATACAGGGGAGAATACTAATGATCATAGGGTCATGTCACATGAAGATGCTATTAACAAGGAGAAATCTTCCAAGATTCAAATGTTGGGGTAATGCATATCAGGTTCATCCTACCGCCCGTAGGGTCCAAGTTCCTCTTCAAGCAACTTCAAGTACAAACATTTCAAAGATTCAAGTCTTATGGAAATCTATATCAAGTTCATGGTGAGATCTAAGGGTACTTCCTCCAGACCCTGGAGATTGAGGGGCACATCTTTTCAAAATTTGAATATTGGGGCAAACTACTGCGAGGCTCAATCAAAAGGAGTTGATTTAAAATGGTCCATCAAAGCCAACCATCCAAGAGCCCATTAGTCAAGGGCATAATGTTTCAAAGTGCGAAATAATAGGGTCGTCCATACTATGATCAAACTATTTCCAAGCGCATATAAATGAGAATCTCCTCCAAGACCCTACCAAAATTAGGGAAAGACAGGCCACAAAAAGCAAGCTCTCTGTGCCCTTTCATCATCTCCAATGGATCTTTCTTCTACATCAGCAGTCCTCCAAGTTCAAAGCGAGTATCAGGAAGTCATGCAAGCACAACGTTCAACCACCATGTGACAAGAAACCTTGTTACATAGTCTAACCTTTATGCTCAATCATCAACGGCCAATCACAGGGGCACCATTCAATAAATCATGTGAGTCATAATCATAAAGCATAATTCTGCATAAATCATTAGCATGAATTCATTAGGGTATTGCGATCCAAAATTAAGCTATACCTATCATCTCATCTGGCTGACGAATTCGGACAGCATGGATCTAACAAAGAGCCCAATTCTCATTAGCGTGTCAAAATTTCAACATCCAATAACGCATATCCAAGTCACCCATTACATGCATTGGTCAGTCATTCTACGCATTAACACTTGCATCTACATGCATACATAACAGATCATAGGACGAGACTTAGGACTCTGAAAGAATCTAGAGTCAATATCTAAGAGAGTCACTATTTCAATCTCCAATATCTCCTCAACTATCCCTCTCCGTGAGTTTATCATACAAGCATCCTTCATACAACCATCTAAGACGTGAGAAACCTCACACATTTTATAATTTGCATTTCATAAAAGACGTAAGCAGCCTCACGCAACCTCATCCACTATTCATTCATAGGCAGCCATACGAAGCATGAGCAACCTCATGCGTTCATCAGCTATCCATACATAAGCAGCCTTACGTAAAAGTCGTGAGCAGACTCACACTTTCCAATTAATGTCTCTAGGTAACCTTACCAATATTAGCGACCTTGCTATCCGTTTCACCTTTCCAAGCCATTGAGTTGATATTATTCAAGCAACTATATGGATATTGGTGAAAAGCCCAGTTCCCGTCGGGCCTATCTATTTAAAAGCCCAGTTCCCGTCTGGTCCATCTTTTTAAAATCCCAGTTCCCATTTGGAACATCTTTTCAAAAGCCTAGCCCCTAATTGGCATGGCTTCACAGCAAAAATAAACCTTGGCTGATAGTCCGCCTTAAGCATTGGTTATGCAGTTCAAATAACAGGGGCATTTCATTTATCAATCATCGCATCATTTTAATTCATAACATTATCACATCAAGCATAATCATATCCAACATGCATACATGCATTACATTCAATCACACACGCCTGTGATACGGTGGGAGAACTGACTAGGGTTTTGCGTTTGTTTTCGCAAATGTTTCGGTTGAGCAAGAGTCGCCACCGACTTTTTATTTTATCCTAAGGAAAGGTTTAAAAAGCACAGCAAAAACCTTTGAGATTTTTCTTGGGTTCGGGGAGTAGATTATAGAAGGGGAAGGTATTAGCACCCCTTCTATCCATGGTTATCCATGGGCTCTTAGGTACTTGCTTAGATCAATCTTGCCTTGGTTTTCAATTGTTTGAAATGGTGCTTTGTGTGTGGTTTTGAAAATGTTTTGAAAAGATGCCTTGTGCTAGGCTAACCTTGTAACAATTCTTTACTCGAATGTTTTACAAAAGGTGTTTTATCTTTTAAAAATATGTTTCAAGGATTTGAAAAGTTGATTTTGAAAGTGTTTGTGAAGTGGGTTTTGAAATTAGGCAAGTGTTTTCTTTGCGAATTGACAAGTACTTAAGAGTTTATCTACCCAAAAGCTTTCTCAAAGATTTTTGTCATGTTTTAAGCCTTTTTGACAAATTTGTTCCACCATTGCATTTGGTGGACAATCTTGTCTTAGGAGATGAAAGGGACAGGCGCGGGTCATCGTTTGGACCATAATTGCAATAGTGTTAAAGGTCTTTGGGCAATTTTCTTTTAGGGACTTGATCATTTGTTTTTGTTTGTTTTGAAAAGTTTTATCGAGGGACTATGATCATTCAATTTGTTTGTTTTGCCCAAAGAAGTTCAACATGCAATATGGCCCATTTATTTGAAGGCAACAAAGTGGAATACCCTAGGGGTGCAAGTGTGAGATGTGTTGTTTATTTTCATGCTCATTTATCTTGTATTAGGTCAAACTATTTTTTATCGTTTTCGCATGCAAACCCTAATTCTAACATGGCATAATTAGAAAGCGTATAAAGTGCGAAATTTAAATTCCTACGCTATTACAACATAGTAATATAGGGAGGGGGGTACAAATTTACAAATGGGGGATATTTAGACAAGAATTTAAATCTAGGCTATTACATCATTTGTTTTGAATATTTACAAGGTAAATAAATTGCACAATTAAATAGAAATTAAATAAATATGCAGAATGCAAAAAGAAAGTTTTTATATGTATGAAAAAAAAAGTATGGTTTATGTAAAATAAAATAAGAAAATAAAAGGTATTATTTTTGAGTATTTTCATATTTAGGGCAAAAAACCCTAATTTTAATCAAAATGTATATTAATTAATTAATTCACATAATATTTATTATTTACATACAAAAATAAAATAAAATATGGTATATTTGTAAAAAGGCCTTTTTTAGTATTTAAATATTAAAAAAAATAAAATATATTCATTTTTGGTATTTTTATTCTAAGTATATTAATATATATATATATATATATATATATATGTATACTTATATTATTTTAAATATGCATTATATATAAATAATAATAATATTCAATTTTTTTAGAAAATAGTATTTTTTATATGAAATATTTTCAGAAGGTAATATAAAATAAAAATAAAAAATAGAAGTGTTTTTTACATATTTTTCTATTTATCCTAAATAATAATATATATACATATATGTATAAATCAAAAGAAAATCAAATAAATATCAAATAAAATCAAAAAATGGTGAGAAAATTATTTTCAAAATTTTAATATGCTGAGAAAAAATAAACAGGTCAAACAAAAAAAGAAAAAGTCAAAAATATAAAAAAATGAAGCAGATGGGCTCAAGGGTGTGAAATAGAAAAAATGGTGTGGATAGCAAAATGATACAGGCCCAGCCCAATCCACTTCTTCTTCAACCTTTGGCCAAAAACGCGTGCCTTGTTACAGAGATTCAAACATCCTGATTCTTTGAGATTTTGCACAAACTTTCAACACAAAACATGTCAAGCATTGAATCACGATTCCAAATATATAAAAAACTCATCCTAACTCTCAGAAATGAGAGAGAATTTTATCAATCCCAAATCTTGACCTAAACTTTCTGCCATTTTCAAAGCTTAAATTCTCTCAACTCAGGCAAAAGAAATGAAATGTAAAGCTATGTACATGCTCAGGGCTATGAGTAGAACCTTGTTTCTTCACAAACTTAAGACTAAAGATGCATAATAAGAGAGATACGAGTTCAAAATTTTACCTATTCAGTTGAACTTCTATCTGGAGAATGAGGAACTTTCAGTGCAAGGTGATGATTGGAAAAGCTTCCTTGAGGTCCAGGGATGCTATTCCAATGTTTACTTTGTCTTGAAAGCTTCTGAATCAAGCTGTAGAACTTCACCTGCAAGTCAAAGATGTGAAAATGGTGGAAGTGGTTAGAGAAATTACAGATCGTGTCTTAGCTTCTGGATAGCTTGCATAGGTTGTAAGGAAGGTAGAGGAACAAGTTTGGACAAGAATGCTTGAAGGGATTGAGGGATGGCACTCAAACTGCAGGCCTTGCCCTGTTTGAGCAGTTTGATGGTGTTTCTGAGATGGAGAGTGTTTGAGAGGTCAAGGATTCGTGCAAAAGCTTGGTTGGGATGTTTTGAGTGTGTTTCATAAGTTTGTTCTTCTGTTCTAATGCTGAGATGAGAGTTCTCACAAATTATGCAATGTTTCTTAACCTTTAAGCAACAAAGTGCAAGTTGGTGTTTTAGGTCAGTAGGGGGCCTCTAATCCTGCTGCAAAGTCTCCCTTGATCAGAGAAAATTGTCCATAATCTTGTGCCAAAAGAGATTTAGCTTGTACTTGTTTGATTTTCAAATTGACATAAAGTGAACTTTTGCAAAAATGGATAGTTTACTTTTTCCAAATTGGGATTAATCCTCTAGACAAAGCTTGAACTCAAAGAACTTGGTCTTGGTACAAAGAATATGCATTAAATTTATGAGTGTAACTTGGTTTAAGGACCTGTAATCAAGGGCATGCTGGTTTTGAGAAGTTGCATAATCTTATGAACATGAAAAATGGCCAATTCAAAAGTGAGTTTTTGCTATATTGTGAAATTCGATTCTCCCTAACCATGAGGTTGTTTGAGAAGGTCTTGGACATTTTGGAAAGCTTGGAATGTGTAATACAATCCATCTTTGAAATGCAAATTGAAACTCAAAGTGGAAGGGTATGAAAAATGGCCTTGAAGTGGGGTAGAAAACCTTGTCAAAATAGGTTAAAATTCTACTAAGTTAAAAATGGTTTAGTGCCCTTACTCAAAAAAATGTAACTTGAGATACAAGCTTCAAATGAGAAAACTTTGTTAATCAAAGTTGTAGATTATGCAACAAGCTACAACTTTCATGTTTTGACTTTTGTTTGAATCCAAATGGATCTTGGTGAAAAGGTGGGGCAAAGTTGAGAAAAAATTAGGGTTTTTCATAACTTAGAAAAATTCTAAGTTATGAAAAATTCCATTTTCTAACCCTAATTTGCAATTTGTGATTTCTTGGTGAACAAGTTTCATGATTTGGCATATTTTGATGAAAAATGAATCTTGACTCTTGATTTTGACCAAAAAGTCAAAGTTTGACTTTTCAGTATACAGTCAAAACTGATCAATTGACTGGGAATTTCAACTGTCAATCTTGTGTACTTGGGATCTTTTGAACTTGTTGAGCATGTCAAGATAATTCCATAGGGTCCTTGAGTCCATTTGTGAGCTTGGTTTACCATTGGCTAGGTCAAACAGTCAAAAATTGCCTTTGTACAGTCAAAACCCTAAAAATGACCATTTTGCCCTTTTAGTGATCTGATCAAATTTCTTGTGGAATTGTGATCCAAACTTGATCAAATGGACCATATGAGTTCATAATGTTGATGTGGATCAAATTTCATGAGATTTGACTGTCAATTGGCCACAGTTGACTTTTTCCCCAATACAGTTGATTTCTAGGTCAACTGTCCAATTGACTGGGCAAAACTTGGAATCAAGACTTGAAACTTGGTATGGATAAACTTGGGAGGTCAATATGAAGCAAGAAATTCATCTTGGGCACTTTAGGTTAAAACATCTTTGTGCAAACACAAACCCTAATTTGGGGTTAGCAGTGCAAGGAGGAGTCTTGAGCAGATGAAACCCTAACTGGATCTTGAGCTTCAAGAGCTTTGTGAGGAGAAATCAATGAGAAATGGGAGGGCAAATTTTGGGGTACAACAGTTGCCCCTGTTCAATCTTCTTGAACCTGAAGAGTTAGATTGGCAAGCTTGCCTTTCGTGACTCGAGGGTAAAAGGAGATTGGACACTAGAGTGCCCGGAAATTTGTACTCATCAAAGCATTGGATGTGGGAATGGGCTTAGAGATGCCATCTGGGAGAGTGACAGAAACTTGTCGGGGATGGGCTTAAAGATGCCATCTGGAAGGGAATATCCGGAAAGTGTCCAAGCTTTGGACCATTTCTGAATTGGGGGTCTGAACAAGCAATAGGTTGACATCCGTTGTTGGGAGGAACCTGTAAGCTGTTTTCAGGAAGTTGCGTCTGAACAAGTTGATAGATTAACATCCATTACTTGGGAAGAATCTATGAACTGTTTTCAGAAATTTTGAAGTTGAATAAGCAATAGAGCAGTATCCGTTGTTGGGAAGCTTCCGTAAACTGTCTTCAAAAAGTTGCATCTGAACAAGTTGATAGATTAACATCCGTTACTTGGGAAGAATCCATGAACTGTTTTCAGAAGTCTTGAGAAGAATCTGAACAAGTGATAGGTTGACCTCCGTTTACTTGGAGAACCCGTGAACTATTTTCAGAAGTCTTGAATTTGAATCAGCAATAGAGCCGCATCCGTTGTTGGGAAGCGTCCGTAAACCAATTTCAAAGGTTACATCTGAACAAGCTGATAGATTAACATCCGTTACTTGGGAAGAATCCATGAACTATTTTCAGAAGTCTTGAGAAGAATCTGAACAAGTGATAGGTTGACCTCCGTTTACTTGGAGAACCCGTGAACTATTTTCAGAAGTCTTGAAGTTGAATCAGCAATAGAGCCGCATCCGTTGTTGGGAAGCGTCCGTAAACCAATTTCAAAGGTTGCATCTGAACAAGCTGATAGATTAACATCCGTTACTTGGGAAGAATCCATGAACTGTTTTCAGAAGTCTTGAGAAGAATCTGAACAAGTGATAGGTTGACCTCCGTTTACTTGGAGAACCCGTGAACTATTTTCAGAAGTCTTGAAGTTGAATCAGCAATAGAGCCGCATCCGTTGTTGGGAAGCGTCCGTAAACCAATTTCAAAGGTTGCATCTGAACAAGCTGATAGATTAACATCCGTTACTTGGGAAGAATCCATGAACTGTTTTCAGAAGTCTTGAGAAGAATCTGAACAAGTGATAGGTTGACCTCCGTTTACTTGGAGAACCCGTGAACTGTTTTCAGAAATCTTGAGATTTGAATGATTTTAGTCTGTCGACTGATCTTACCTGAAAAAGGCAAAGAGTTAGTTGGATGCAGTGCTATGATGCATGATACAATGTATATTATATGTTATGAATGTAAATGGATGCGTATGTAAGCTGGAGAGCTGCCTTGCATAGGATAGATGAATCCGGGATAGCGGAAGATAGAAGTATCCTGACTGCTGCCCGGGAAAATAAGTCCTGGGTCGTTACTGGGGAACCCGGAGCTTGGGTTGTATACCAATCTTCGGGGGAATTCCTGAAGTCTTCTACTGGGGAGTACCCAACTAGTAGATTTAATGCTGGGGATGTCAGATTGAGAATCTTCAGCTTGGAGAGAAGTATCTCTGGAGATTTCACTGGGGAACTCAAAATTTTTCTTCCTAAAAACTCTGTGGGGGAGAAGGTTTAAAAGTCTGACTCCGCTGGGGATTGTCCATTTGAAGCTTTTGATCAGCTGGGGATACTGAAGCTTAAGCTCTGAGGGAAAATGATTTCCGGAAGATTCCCTGGCTGGGGATTTGCAAAGATAAACTTCTCCGGGGATAGTATTGATAAGTTATTGTTGGGGAATTTTGAGGAACTCCGCTGGGGATGGGAAGAACTTTGGCGAGCGCGATCTCCCCTGGTTGTTAGCTGAGGATAACCCAGTTATAAGCCTTTGTGAGGAATAACTTTGAATAAAACTCGGGAGGGACGTCCGTACTCTGCGGGGAGATACCCTTCGGAACCTTACTGGGGATAAGCTTCGAGGGTCTGCTGGAGGTAGACCTCAGGGTTTGCCAGGGATGTGGATTACAACTCTCGAGGGGTGTCCTTTGAAAGGGTGTCAAGATATCCGTTTGTACCTTCATCCTATCAGTAATCCTCCTTCTTAGGTTCAATTAGGAAGTGATCATGTTTCAAATGCATATGCCTATTTAACAAAACATTGGACGTTTCTCAAAATAAAACAAATAGTGCAAGAGAAAGAGAAAAAGAAAAAGGGAAATGACACAAATTTTGGGAAGAGTATTTGTATTGATTTTCTTTGAGTATATTTGTACAAAGGAGACAATCATCCTAGTAAGAGGATCTTGCCGTAAATATTTGAAAAATTTATACAAAATAAAGATGGCTATGTGAAATAATTCCATGGGATTCCATTCTGCTGTAGCTTTCACAACGCTGAACATCTGTCCATTCAATGCTTCGTTTGGCGATGGCTGGATTGATCAGAAACCTGGAATCGGTTGATGAAGAGACTGTCTTGGAAGTGATCCGACGAGACATAGTCATACGCTTTAATTCCCTAACTTTTGCCTGAATCGCCCTTTCGGGTTTTCGATCCACCGGGAAACCCCTTTTTGCCCAAGCCGCCCTTTCGGGTTTTCGACTTGCCGGGTGTACAGCTTTTTTTGTTTTTATCCCTAATTTTTGCCTGAACCGCCCTTTCGGGTTTTCGGTTCACCGGGATGCCCATTTTTGCCCAAGCCTCCCTTTCGGGTTTTCGACTTGTCGGGTTATTTTATGCGTAGTATCTTTTGACTATGTCTGCGTTTGCAGGGTGCGGCAAATCGTCGCCGTCCATGGTGGCCAGAATCATTGCACCACCAGAAAATATGCTCTTGATCACAAATGGTCCTTCATATGTAGGAGTCCATTTGCCCCTGGGATCACTTTGCGGCAAGATAATCCGCTTGACTACTAGATCTCCAACTTGATACACTTGACGTCTGACTTTCTTATTGAAGGCCTTGATCATCCGTTTTTGATACGTCTGACCATGGCATATAGCCGCAAGTCGCTTTTCGTCGATCAGATTGAGTTGATCAAGTCGGGTCTGCATCCAATCATCTTCATTCAAACCCGCATCCTTCATAATCCTTAGAGACGGGATCTGAACTTCCATAGGCAAAACAGCTTCCATGCCATAAACCAAAGAAAATGGGGTTGCCCCAGTTGAAGTACGTATCGTCGTACGGTATCCATGCAGCGCAAACGGTAACATCTCATGCCAGTCTTTGTAAGTGACTGTCATTTTCTGAATAATCTTCTTAATATTTTTGTTCGCAGCTTCAACAGCACCGTTCATCTTCGGCCGATAGGGAGATGAATTGTGATGATAAATCTTGAACTGTTCGCATAATGCAGTGATCATTGTGTTATTCAGATTTGTACCGTTGTCTGTGATAATCCTGTCTGGAACACCGTACCGACATATGAGATTTTGCTTGATAAAGCGGGCAACCACATTTTTGGTGACGGAGGCGAAGGAAGCTGCTTCGACCCATTTAGTGAAGTAGTCAATGGCAACCAGGATGAAGCGATGTCCGTTGGAAGCCGTGGGCTTGATCTCTCCAATCATATCAATGCCCCACATTGCAAAGGGCCATGGAGCAGTCAGGACGTTGAGGGGAACCGGAGGGATATGAACTTTGTCAGCATAGACTTGACACTTGTGACAAGTACGGGAATGTTGATGGCAGTCAGCCTCCATGGTAGACCAATAATAGCCTGCCCTTAGGATCTTCTTAGCCATTGTATGCCCGCTCAAGTGAGTGCCAAATGTGCCGCTGTGTATATCAGTCATGATCAACTCTGCTTCAGCCTTATCCACACATCGGAGTAATACACAATCATGGCTTCGTTTGTAAAGGATGTCGTTGCTCAGGAAGAACTTAGCAGCGAATTTCCTTAAGAACTTCTTGTCATTCACGGAAGCTCCTTCAGGATAATCTTGGGTCTCGAGATACCTTTTGATTTCATGGAACCAAGGTTGTTCCACTACTTCTTCGGTATTAATCTCGTGACAATGCGCGGGTTCATCCATTCGTTCGATGGTGATTTGGGGAGCCTCGTTATCCCAGTTGAGTTTAAACATGGAGGACATTGTGGCTAGAGCATCTGCTAGCTGATTCTCTTCTCGCGGAAAGTGCTCGAAGGTAATTTGCTCGAAGTGAGGCAACAATGTCAGAACATGTTCTTTGTATGGGATAAGATTAGGATGCTTGGTATCCCAATCTCCTTTGATCTGGCTGATGACCAAAGCCGAGTCCCCGAATACGATCAAAGATTTGATCCCCAAGTCTATAGCAGCCTTGAGACCAAAGATGCAGGCTTCATATTCAGCCATATTGTTCGTGCAGCTGAAGCAAAGTCGGGCCGTGAAAGGAGTGTGGCATCCTTCCGGAGAAATGAGTACTGCGCCAATGCCATTTCCAAGTGCATTTGAAGCACCATCAAAGTACAGGGTCCATCGGGATCCCTTTTCGGGTCCGTCATACGGTCCGTCACCTTTAATGTTGTCCAAATTCATGATGTCCTCGTCCGGGAAGTCAAATCTCATGGGTTGATAGTCTTCGATAGCCTGATGAGCCAGATGGTCAGCTAATACACTCCCTTTTATAGCTTTTTGGGTGGTGTACTGGATGTCATACTCGGTTAAGATCATTTGCCATCTGGCTATCCTTCCAGATAAAGCGGGCTTTTCGAAGATATATTTGATAGGGTCCATTTTGGATATCAACAAGGTAGTATGAGTCAACATATACTGTCTTAGTCGGCGAGCAGCCCATACCAAAGCGCAGCAAGTTTTCTCGAGCAGTGAGTAGCGAGTCTCACAGTCGGTAAACTTTTTTCTAAGGTAATAAATAGCATGCTCTTTTCGACCAGACTCGTCATGCTGGCCCAAAACACACCCCATTGAGTTATCCAAGACGGTCAAATACATAATCAATGGTCTTCCTTCGACGGGTGGCATCAGAATAGGAGGTTCTAGCAAATACTCCTTGATTCTATCAAAAGCAGCTTGGCAGTCGTCGTTCCACTTAACTACCTGATCTTTCTTCAAGAGTTTGAAAATTGGCTCGCAGGTAGAGGTCAGATGTGAAATGAATCTGGCAATATAGTTTATGCGCCCCAAGAATCCTCTAACCTCCTTTTCAGTGCGGGGAGCAGGCATCTCTTGTATTGCTTTTACTTTTGCCGGATCGACTTCAATGCCTTTGTTGCTTACAATGAATCCCAGGAGTTTACCAGACCTAACTCCAAAAGTGCATTTACTCGGATTCAGCCTGAGCTTGTATTCTTTCAATCTGGCAAACAGCTTTTCCAGATGTTCAAGGTGCTCTTCCTCTGTTTGTGACCGAGCTATCATGTCGTCTATGTAAACTTCAATCTCATGATGTATCATGTCATGAAATAAAGCTACCATGGCGCGTTGATAAGTTGCCCCTGCGTTCTTCAGCCCGAACGGCATCACTTTGTAACAGAAAGTGCCCCATTGTGTGACAAAAGTTGTTTTCTCCATATCCTCGGGGGCCATTTTGATTTGATTGTAGCCCGAGAATCCATCCATGAAGGAAAACACCTTATGCTGAGCCGTATTGTCGATCAAGATGTCAATATGAGGTAGCGGGAAATCATCTTTAGGGCTGGCCCTATTCAAATCCCGGTAGTCCACACACATTCTGACTTTGCCATCCTTCTTAGGCACTGGCACAATATTAGCGACCCATTGAGGATAGGACGTAACAGCCAGAAAGCCAGCATTGAACTGCTTCATTTCTTCTGCTTTGATCTTTTCGGACATGTCAGGCCTCATTCGGCGAACTTTTTGCTTGATCGGTGGACAGTCTTCTCTTGTGGGGAGACGGTGAACCACGATGTCTGTGTCTAGACCCGGCATGCCTTCATAGGACCAAGCGAAGATTTCAACATACTCATTCAGTAACTGTACCAAGCGTTCCTTGACTTCTGGTTCCAGGTTGGCACCCACTTGCACCTCCTTCCGATCCTCCTCGGTTCCCAAGTTAACAACTTCCAATGGCTCTTCATGCGGTAAGATGGCCCTTTCCTCTTGTTGCAGGAGTCTGGCTAGTTCCCCGGGTACTTCACAACCTTCGTCATCTTCATACTCGGCTAGATTGACCAGGTCTTCAGAGTTATTGAAAGATACAGCAGAATAGTCACCCATGGAATCCGGAGTGGATGGGTACCTGCATTGGTGAGTGTGGGTGTGTGTAAGGGATAGCCATCCTTAAACAAAAAATGCAAAAGGAAAGAAAATGAACATAAGCAGTTTATCAAATGAAAAACGTCCAATGAATCATTAAACATGGCATATGAATATGAAAAATAGTCAAAACCCTTACAAGTGGACCTACATGCCCCGGGCAAGGCAGGAGGTGAAAAGATAGTGTACGGATTGTTTGAAAGTAAAATATTACAGACCAAATAGGAAATGTTTAATAGATAGATTACTAATGAATAAAAGTGATGGGGACAAAATCTTTAGCCTCCCAATTGCTCAACCCTCCTTTGACAGTTGGATGAATCCACTCTTCAAAGTTGCTTTCTTTGTCTTCATCTTCCAGGGCGTTGATTCTGTAAGGAGAAATTTTGATCGGCGCTCTTTTAATCTTTGACTGGCGCATGGCCTTCTGGCCAGCGGCGGTGAAACCTAATCCAAACTTATCAGCTTTATGCGGAAAATCGGGTAACTGCCCCCACGCAGACTTCTTCCCTTCTCTAACTGCAGCCCTTGCATCCTCCAGAGATGCCATCCTGGCCATCTGTCCTGGTGTCTTAGCTGCCAACTTCGCCACTGCTATCTCAGGAAGCACTTCTTCGAAATGTTGAAACGGTGTCTCAATGAATTCCCCTTCAACCTCCACATATCGGAAAGAATTTAAATGGCTATTCATGTACTCTTCTTCGCCGTGGACAGTAATGATCTTTCCCTTTACAGGATACTTCAGCATCTGATGCAAGGAGGAGGTGACTGCTCCAGCATGGTGTATCCAAGGTCTACCCAGCAGGCAGGAGTATGATGGACGGATGTCCATTACATAGAAAGTGGATTTAAACACCTCAGTACCTATCTTGACGGGAATTTCAACTTCTCCATGGACCATTCTTTTCGACCCATCGAAAGCTCTGACGACAATATCACTCGGCTTTAATTCCAAACCTTCGCAATCTAGCCGGTCCAAGGCCTTCTTAGGCAAAACATTCAGCGATGAACCGGTATCAACTAAAACATGTGCAAGGGTGGTTCCACGACACTCGATTGAAATATGCAACGCATCATTGTGATTTCGGCCTTTAGGGGTCAGGTCGGCATCAGAAAAACCTAATCCATTGTCTGCAGTCAGACTAGCCACGCAATGTTGAAATTGATCTGCAGAGGTTTCCTGGGGTACATGAGCTGCCTTTAGAAACTTAATCAAAGCTTGAGCGTGCGCTTCTGAGCAAAGCAACAGTGCCAGCATGGAGATCTTGGAGGGGGTTTGCCCCAACTGTTCCACCACATCATAATCACTTCTCTTGATTATCCTCAAAATCTCGTCCATTTCTTTCTTGGAGGCTTCCGGGATCACCAAAGGTTGAGCCCTCGTCCTGACGGGCTCATCTTGTATTCCTTTTCCTTTATCGGCAATGGTAGGAGAGACAGCACTAGGAACGAAAATTTCTTCAATCAAAGGAGTTCTAACGGAGAGTTTTACTGGTGCAGGGAGGACTTCTTTAGCTGGTGAGGGTCCAAAGACTGCTCTTGGAGGAGCAATCTCTGGAGAAAATATTCTCCCGCTCCTGGTGATTTTGCTGGTGCCCGCAATGTTACTAATGCTGGCTTCTTCATCATCTGAATTTTCTTCAATTATTTCAACTTGCTTGATACCATGGTAATAGATGTCACCACCATAGTTCCAAGGTATCGACTTCTCAGAAACATAGGGAATAGGCCCCGGCATTGTTATCTTCAAAGGTATAGACTTTGCAGCTGGTGTAATCTTAACTGGCTTTTTGAAGGCCTCGGAAAGATTGGCGTGAATGGTTATGATTGAGACATTTTCAACATGAACTGGAACAGCAGGAACTTTTTCGAACAAGATTTGTCGGCTATCCATAAGGCCTTGGATACCTTTTTTCAATAGCGGACAATCAAACGGCAGAGAGTGGCAACAGTAGCAGTCTTCTTTACATCCCGGGAAGATCCCGGCCCTTAACAAATTCAACTTAATGGTTAGCAGTGGAGTAGTCAGATCACTAACGTCAGCAACATACAGATCCTCTTCGATGGCATTGACATTCCGACCGTGCTTCGGCATAGGTGCAGATATCACATTGGGTTTCTCTGGAGCGTCAAACTCTACCTCCTTAGCCTCTATCAGGTCCTGGATCTTATGCTTGAGTGCCCAACAATCGTTGGTGTCGTGTCCGACACTGTCTGAATGATAGGCGCACTTAGCATTGGCATGATAATGCGGAGAGGATGTATTTACATTCTTTGGCGCCTCCTTGATAGTGGCAAGATTCAATTTCAACAGATGGGGAAGCACCTGCGCTGGAGTCATATTAATACGGGTGAACTGCCGTTGTGGCCTTTCCACCCGTTGCTGGTTTGGTCTGGATTGGTTGTAGCGAGGCTGCTCACTCGGAGTGTTTTGAATCATTACGGCCCCCACAGTCGGCCGACGCTCCATCTTCCCTGCTCTTCTTTGAGAATATACCATAGCTGTCTCCTTCTTAAAAGGCTTCTTCTCAACACTTGCAGCAACACTCTTCTGAATTTTCCCTGACTTGATGCCAGCCTCGATTCTTTCGCCTGTTAAGATCAAATCAGTAAACCCCGCGGAAGAGTTACCAATTAAATGATTGAAAAATGGCCCAGATAGGGTCCCAAGAAACATATCAACGAGCTCACGATCGGTTAAAGGAGGCTGCACCCTGCCAGCCAAATCCCTCCATTTTTGTGCATATTCCTTGAATCCCTCACTTGTTCCTAGCGACATACCCTGAAGTTGGGTACGGGTAGGTGCAAGATCAGAATTATACTGGTATTGTTTATAGAAAGCGGTGGCCAAATCTTCCCAATTTCTGACACTGGTTCCCTCTAACTGATAAAACCATTCCAACTGAGCTCCCGACAGGCTGTCTTGGAAGAAATGAATCCAGAGATTTTTATCTGCTGTATAGGGTTGAATCTTTCTCACATAGGACCTGAGATGCATTTTGGGGCAGGACAGCCCGTCATACCTTACAAACACTGGCACCTTGAATTTTGGGGGAATCACAATTTCGGCGACCAAGCCCATGTCTTCAAAATCCAGACCCGGTACCCTTTGCAATTCCATGGCAGCCAGTCTGTCTTCTAAACCCTTGTACTTATCATCAGCTGGAGGATACTGCTAGTCAGAATAATCTTCATCCTCTTCAACCTCTTCCTCCTCTGCATCAGACTCGAAAGGCACCGCAACCCGATCTCTTTTACTAGTCCCCTCATCAGAAGTAGGAGGAAATTCAAGCACCCTCCGAGCTTCTCTGTCAAATCTTCTCCCCAAAGTAGCCACTCCGACCCTCTTTTTCTTCTTCACTGGGTCTCTACTCTCTAGATGAGCCTTGATATCCTCTTGACTCTTGACCAAGGTCATCAAGAGTTGCTGGAACTGTGCATTCTGGGCTTGTAGGTCTTTGACTGTTTGCTCGAGATCCATCCTACTGAAATAAACAGCAGATAGATAAGGAAACCTGGGGTGAGACCTGCTTATGCACATGATGAATGGTATGCTGATGTATGCAATGCATTCAAGGATTTAGGACATTCAAAATTGTTTCAGACAAAGAAGAACGCACGTCATATTAATAAGAAGAAATCTGTTAGTACATAAATGCCCCATGGGCCAAATGTTACAACATAAACTTCTCAAGGCAGAAAGACATTGCGCATCCTCTTTGGTGCGATGTAGGTATTGAGGGCCTCTTGCTCGTGGAGTCGGCGGGTAAGCTCTAGAACCTTCTTTTCACTAGCGTAGTAGCTAGCTTCAAAAGTGTTCCGTTCCTCCTTGAGCTGAATCCAACTTTTCTGCATTTCCTCCCACGATGTAGGCATGTCTGGATGCAGGATGGTGTAGGGAACCTCTCCTTCATTGACGGGCTCTTTAATCACTGGGAGTACATGGGGATAAGGCATCATTAGACTTTGGGCTCGGGCTCGTACCCACTTGAGATAGGGCTCAAGAGGGATGGAGTTCTTGTGTCCCAGAGTCTTGCTATCAACCTTGTTGAGTCTTCCCCAAGCTCTGATGAATCTCTGGCGAAGTCCTTGCGCATCGTTGTCGAAGTCAAAAACTAGGCTAGGAATCAGCATGTCATGAGGGCCATCCCTCCGTGCATATCCAAATTGCCTCAAAGCTAGGCAAGGGTTGTAGGTGATACCTCCTCTAATTCCAAGTAAAGGAACATTAGGAAACTCTCCGCAACGATCGACGATGATGACATTTTCTCTGGACCGAGAACACCAATGTACATCAGAATGAGTAAGAGTCATCAATCGTTGGGACCACCTTGTACTTTGGTCATTCTTCAAGACAGATTGTGGAAGGTGCGAAATAAACCACCTTGCAAGGAGAGGAGTACAGCACATGAGAACACCCCTCTTTCTCATTGTTCGTGTGTAAAATGAGTGAAGGATGTCCCCAAGCAACGTTGGTATTGGATTTCTGGACAAGAAGATTTTGACGGCGTTGACATCTACCAATTGGTCAGGATTTGGGAACAAGACCAACCCGTAGATAAGGAGTGCCACAATTTCTTCAAAGGCTTGTAAGTCTAATGAGTTCCAACATTCTTGTGCCTTCTCAAACAAGAATTTTGCTAAGAATCCTTTGACGCCGCTTCTGGTTTCCCAATGCCCCTTGATTTCAGATGGTTGTAGATGTAGTGCTCGAGCAACATCTTCAGGCTTTGGTTCCTTCTCCGTACCGTTGAAGGGTAGTTGATTAAGGATAGGGATTCTTAGGAGTTGAGAAAACTCCTCCAAAGTGGGAACCAGCTGATAATCAGGGAAAGTGAAGCAATGGTGAAGAGGGTCAAAGAACTGGAATAGCACTTTCATCATGTCTTCTTCAATGTTGGTGTTGACTAGGCTGAGCAGTCTACCATGTCTTTCACTGAAGGATGAATTTTCCGGAATTCTTGAAGTGATCTCCTTGAGTTGAGGAGAGATTCTCACAAGGTTGACTTGAATGGTATTTCTGCGAGGTATTTCCATGACCTATAAAACAAGAACAATGATGAAGATCCAAACCCTTGAAATGGTTAGTAAATGCATATGATGCTTTATGATGTTCATGATGTATGCACAAGACATATGTACAAGCAAATCACACCAAACCCTAGTTTCAGGCTTGCATGGGGTTTCATAGGTAAGTACCCTCTTGAGTGTAGTTGGCTTAAAAACCTGTCCTATAAGTAGTAACCAGGTTCTAAGGAGCTCAATATCACTGGATTGTTTTCATTGTTCATTGTTTTGGTTTAGCCATTTAACTAGCGACCAAAATATTCCAAGAAAACAACCCTCAATGAGTGTAGTATCGAGTATCTACCAACTTCGGATTGCACCAAAGCCGGTCATCTCACTACCCCTAATAAAAGGCCAAGATGGTCAAGTAAGGTTCTAGGTCATTAGTGCTTAGTGACATCACTCAGTGGCCTCGTACTCTCCTTGATTGAACTCAAGGGTTACCGGTACTCACAAATATGTCGCACTAATATAGCTATTGCTTAGACCGTGTCGGTATACCCCGCACAGTTTCCATAACGTATTGCTATCTATGAATGTTTCCCAAAATCCGGGTGGAGGATTGTAAACCCAAACAATAGAACCAAAGTATAAAGCAAGCAAATCAAACAATTAGTCATGCAAGAGGGTGATCTAAGCCCTAAGGTTACTCCACTTAAAGAATTTTCCCCAGCAGAGTCGTCAGTTCTGTGATACGGTGGGAGAACTGACTAGGGTTTTGCGTTTGTTTTCGTAAATGTTTCGGTTGAGCAAGAGTCGCCACCGACTTTTTATTTTATCCTAAGGAAAGGTTTAAAAAGCACAGCAAAAACCTTTGAGATTTTTCTTGGGTTCGGGGAGTAGATTATAGAAGGGGAAGGTATTAGCACCCCTTCTATCCATGGTTATCCATGGGCTCTTAGGTACTTGCTTAGATCAATCTTGCCTTGGTTTTCAATTGTTTGAAATGGTGCTTTGTGTGTGGTTTTGAAAATGTTTTGAAAAGATGCCTTGTGCTAGGCTAACCTTGTAACAATTCTTTACTCGAATGTTTTACAAAAGGTGTTTTATCTTTTAAAAAGATGTTTCAAGGATTTGAAAAGTTGATTTTGAAAGTGTTTGTGAAGTGGGTTTTGAAATTAGGCAAGTGTTTTCTTTGCGAATTGACAAGTACTTAAGAGTTTATCTACCCAAAAGCTTTCTCAAAGATTTTTGTCATGTTTTAAGCCTTTTTGACAAATTTGTTCCACCATTGCATTTGGTGGACAATCTTGTCTTAGGAGATGAAAGGGACAGGCGCGGGTCATCGTTTGGACCATAATTGCAATAGTGTTAAAGGTCTTTGGGCAATTTTATTTTAGGGACTTGATCATTTGTTTTTGTTTGTTTTGAAAAGTTTTATCGAGGGACTATGATCATTCAATTTGTTTGTTTTGCCCAAAGAAGTTCAACATGCAATATGGCCCATTTATTTGAAGGCAACAAAGTGGAATACCCTAGGGGTGCAAGTGTGAGATGTGTTGTTTATTTTCATGCTCATTTATCTTGTATTAGGTCAAACTATTTTTTATCGTTTTCGCATGCAAACCCTAATTCTAACATGGCATAATTAGAAAGCGTATAAAGTGCGAAATTTAAATTCCTACGCTATTACAACATAGTAATATAGGGAGGGGGTACAAATTTACAAATGGGGGATATTTAGACAAGAATTTAAATCTAGGCTATTACATCATTTGTTTTGAATATTTACAAGGTAAATAAATTGCACAATTAAATAGAAATTAAATAAATATGCAGAATGCAAAAAGAAAGTTTTTATATGTATGAAAAAAAAGTATGGTTTATGTAAAATAAAATAAGAAAATAAAAGGTATTATTTTTGAGTATTTTCATATTTAGGGCAAAAAACCCTAATTTTAATCAAAATGTATATTAATTAATTAATTCACATAATATTTATTATTTACATACAAAAATAAAATAAAATATGGTATATTTGTAAAAAGGCCTTTTTTAGTATTTAAATATTAAAAAAAATAAAATATATTCATTTTTGGTATTTTTATTCTAAGTATATTAATATATATATATGTATACTTATATTATTTTAAATATGCATTATATATAAATAATAATAATATTCAATTTTTTTAGAAAATAGTATTTTTTATATGAAATATTTTCAGAAGGTAAGATAAAATAAAAATAAAAAATAGAAGTGTTTTTTACATATTTTTCTATTTATCCTAAATAATAATATATATACATACATGTATAAATCAAAAGAAAATCAAATAAATATCAAATAAAATCAAAAAATGGTGAGAAAATTATTTTCAAAATTTTAATATGCTGAGAAAAAATAAACAAGTCAAACAAAAAAAGAAAAAGTCAAAAATATAAAAAAATGAAGCAGATGGGCTCAGGGGTGTGAAACAGAAAAAATGGTGTGGATAGCAAAATGATACAGGCCCAGCCCAATCCACTTCTTCTTCAACCTTTGGCCAAAAACGCGCGCCTTGTTACAAAGATTCAAACATCCTGATTCTTTGAGATTTTGCACAAACTTTCAACACAAAACATGTCAAGCATTGAATCACGATTCCAAATATATAAAAAACTCATCCTAACTCTCAGAAATGAGAGAGAATTTTATCAATCCCAAATCTTGACCTAAACTTTCTGCCATTTTCAAAGCTTAAATTCCCTCAACTCAGGCAAAAGAAATGAAATGTAAAGCTATGTACATGCTCAGGGCTTTGAGTAGAACCTTGTTTCTTCATAAACTTAAGACTAAAGATGCATAATAAGAGAGATACGAGTTCAAAATTTTACCTATTCAGTTGAACTTCTATCTGGAGAATGAGGAACTTTCAGTGCAAGGTGATGATTGGAAAAGCTTCCTTGAGGTCCAGGGATGCTATTCCAATGTTTACTTTGTCTTGAAAGCTTCTGAATCAAGCTGTAGAACTTCACCTGCAAGTCAAAGATGTGAAAATGGTGGAAGTGGTTAGAGCAATTACAGATCGTGTCTTAGCTTCTGGATAGCTTGCATAGGTTGTAAGGAAGGTAGAGGAACAAGTTTGGACAAGAATGCTTGAAGGGATTGAGGGATGGCACTCAAACTGCAGGCCTTGCCCTGTTTGAGCAGTTTGATGGTGTTTCTGAGATGGAGAGTGTTTGAGAGGTCAAGGATTCGTGCAAAAGCTTGGTTGGGATGTTTTGAGTGTGTTTCATAAGTTTGTTCTTCTGTTCTAATGCTGAGATGAGAGTTCTCACAAATTATGCAATGTTTCTTAACCTTTAAGCAACAAAGTGCAAGTTGGTGTTTTAGGTCAGTAGGGGGCCTCTAATCCTGCTGCAAAGTCTCCCTTGATCAGAGAAAATTGTCCATAATCTTGTGCCAAAAGAGATTTAGCTTGTACTTGTTTGATTTTCAAATTGACATAAAGTGAACTTTTGCAAAAATGGATAGTTTACTTTTTCCAAATTGGGATTAATCCTCTAGACAAAGCTTGAACTCAAAGAACTTGGTATTGGTACAAAGAATATGCATTAAATTTATGAGTGTAACTTGGTTTAAGGACCTGTAATCAAGGGCATGCTAGTTTTGAGAAGTTGCATAATCTTATGAACATGAAAAATGGCCAATTCAAAAGTGAGTTTTTGCTATATTGTGAAATTCGATTCTCCCTAACCATGAGGTTGTTTGAGAAGTTCTTGGACATTTTGGAAAGCTTGGAATGTGTACTACAATCCATCTTTGAAATGAAAATTGAAACTCCAAGTGGAAGGGTATGAAAAATGGCCTTGAAGTGGGGTAGAAAACCTTGTCAAAATAGGTTAAAATTCTACTAAGTTAAAAATGGTTTAGTGCCCTTACTCAAAAAAGTGTAACTTGAGATACAAGCTTCAAATGAGAAAACTTTGTGAATCAAAGTTGTAGATTATGCAACAAGCTACAACTTTCATGTTTTGACTTTTGTTTGAATCCAAATGGATCTTGGTGAAAAGGTGGGGCAAAGTTGGGAAAAAATTAGGGTTTTTCATAACTTAGAAAAATTCTAAGTTATGAAAAATTCCATTTTCTAACCCTAATTTGCAATTTGTGATTTCTTGGTGAAAAAGTTTCATGATTTGGCATATTTTGATGAAAAATGAATCTTGACTCTTGATTTTGACCAAAAAGTCCAAGTTTGACTTTTCAGTATACAGTCAAAACTGATCAATTGACTGGGAATTTCAACTGTCAATCTTGTGTACTTGGGATCTTTTGAACTTGTTGAGCATGTCAAGATAATTCCATAGGGTCCTTGAGTCCATTTGTGAGCTTGGTTTACCATTGGCTAGGTCAAACAGTCAAAAATTGCCTTTGTACAGTCAAAACCCTAAAAATGACCATTTTGCCCTTTTAGTGATCTGATCAAATTTCTTGTGGAATTGTGATCCAAACTTGATCAAATGGACCATATGAGTTCATAATGTTGATGTGGATCAAATTTCATGAGATTTGACTGTCAATTGGCCACAGTTGACTTTTTCCCCAATACAGTTGATTTCTAGGTCAACTGTCCAATTGACTGGGCAAAACTTGGAATCAAGACTTGAAACTTGGTATGGATAAACTTGGGAGGTCAATATGAAGCAAGAAATTCATCTTGGGCACTTTAGGTCAAAACATCTTTGTGCAAACACAAACCTTAATTTGGGGTTAGCAGTGCAAGGAGGAGTCTTGAGCAGATGAAACCCTAACTGGATCTTGAGCTTCAAGAGCTTTGTGAGGAGAAATCAATGAGAAATGGGAGGGCAAATTTTGGGGTACAACAACGCCCATAGAAAATTGCGGAAAAATCTCAAGGCATGACTACCAACTAAGACAAACTCGAATTCAAATCCAAGCTCAGTATTATCCATTCACCTTGCTATAGCTACCCCGATTGACAACAGACACAATCGTCAAAGGTACCACTATTAAAATCTCACCAGGCAGCTTACCTTTGAGTCATATCCACGCCTATTTCTACGACCACGCCTACACCTACGTCCATGTCTACGCCTGTGCCCACGCCAGCACATATGACAATACATACGTCTACACCTATGCCCGCACTCGCAACACAAAAGTATACACACGTCTACACCTACGCCTGCACCTGCAACACAAAATTAATACAAACATTCAATACGCATACACTCAGGGTTCCACATCAATATCATACGTCACATGCATGTGTCATACAATAAACAAACAATCTCACCCTCGATTTAGCCATCTAAGGGTCAGTCATCAAAGCACACTTTTTCTACAAATCCAACCCATCACCTAAGACTCCATACAATGATGTGTTCCTTACAACGTAGCATTACCTAAGTATGCATGCAGTAATGTACGAAACCTAGTACATTACCTAAGTCTCCATGCAGTAATGTGAAAAAACCA
Organism: Vicia faba; assembly: GCA_948472305.1. NCBI lineage: Eukaryota > Viridiplantae > Streptophyta > Magnoliopsida > Fabales > Fabaceae > Vicia > Vicia faba. The sequence continues at coordinate 641,524,106 of OX451736.1, read as the reverse complement.
ATCTACCCCACTGCCTAAGACGTCGTGCAGCAGTGAGGTTCCTTGTTCCATAATAAAGACCATTGCCTAAGACATCATGCATCAATGTGTTTCTTTATTATGCAACTCAGACCATGGCCTAAGACATCATGCAGCGATGCTCGAAAAACAAATTTAGCCTATCGCCTCAGACTTCATGCAGTGATTCGCGATCCTAACCCACTGCCTAAGACATCATGTAGCAGTATGGTCCCTTGTTCCGTAATAAAGACCATTACCCAAGACATCGTGCAACAATGTATTTATTTATTCTGCAACATAGACCATTGCCTAAGACTTCATGCAGCGATGCTCGAAAACCAAAATCTAGCCTATCGCCTAAGACTTCACGCAGTGATTTGTGAACCTAACCCACTGCCTAAGATGTTATGTAGCAGTGCGGTTCCTTGTTCCGTAATAAAGATCATTGCTTAAGACTTCATGCAACAATGAATTTCTTTATTCTACAATACAGACCATCACCTAAGACTTCATGTAGCGATGCTCGAAAACCAAATTTAGCCTATTGCCCCAGACTTCATGCAACAATTCGCGAACCTAACACATTACCTAAGACTTTAGGAAGCAGTGTGTTTCCTTATTTTGCAACATAGACCATCGCCTAAGATTTCATGCAGCAATGCTCGAAAACCAAAATTTAAACTTATCGCGTAAGACTTCACGCAGCGGTTTGCGAACCTAACCCATTGCACAAGACTTCATGCAGTAATGCGTTTCTTTATTTTGCAACACAGACCATCGCCTAAGACTTCATGCAGCGATGCTCGAAAACCAAAGAATAGCTTATCGCCTAAGACGTCATGCAGCGATTCGCGAACATAACCCATGTCCTCAGTCTTCAAGCAGCCATGCATCATCAATCATTTTTTTTATTCATCCTCCAAATGGGTGAATAATCAAAACCAAACCAAGACATGCAAGATTGCTCTCTCAAGCTCAAGACCATTTGCCTCATTATCAAACCCAGGTAAGTGATATATCATCAGCTTCACCTATTTCCACAAGACTCGTAAGGGTATGCTATGTTAGTGTAACCTTATGTTTGTCGGACAAATTTTGGGGTATTCCAAGTATTCAATAAACTCCCAATCAGAATGCGCAAGACTCGCGTTTTCTCACGCTATTCGACTGGAAGATAATTGAATAGGGGCAGCTGTCGTACCCCAAATTTACCCTACCGTGATGATTATATTTTCAAGATTAAAAATACAGAGAAGTGTTTAATTAAAGATGGTCCAGCAATATCTGTTGGTCCATTTTTAAGAAGAATTCAGATCAACATGGGGTGTATTAATTCAAGAGAGTGGGGCTTTCCAAATTGGAAAGACCCATGTGTCCGTAAATCCATTCGCAAAGCATGTTGGCCATTGACCCATGCGATTCGAAAATGAAAAGTTATTTCTTATTTAAACTCATTTAGGTATTGTTGTTGTTAGGAGGAGAGAATTCAATTTAAAAATATATTAAAATCCATATTGGCCCATTTCCACTTTGTTTTCCAAACAACAAAAGGGGGGAGGAGTGTAATTTCTGAATCACAGGCCCAAAGAAAATTGAAGTAAATAGCCCATTTGTTGTTTTGTTATTTTAATGAATTATTATTAAAACTATTATTTTTATTTTTATAAAAAAAAAAGAATATATAAAAAGAAGTATTATTGTTACTGTTGATTCTTTAATTTTTATTAAACAACAATATGTTAGATATTATTTTGGTATTTATTAAAAAAGGGTTTGTTTAAGATAATTAAGATTGGGCTACGAAAAAGCCGTATTGGGCCGGTTGCATAAAAATCTTTTTCTTGTTGTAATAAAAAATAATAGTGTTACTGGGTTAAATAAACGAAAACGCACATGCTGGTCCAAATCTAATAACACCTACTGTATCAATCATGAGAAATCCGAGCACGTTTTTGTATCATTAACAACTATTGTAGAAATCCAAAATTGAAGACTAAATGAAATCTCCAGACTTTTCACGGTACATCAAAATCAAATCAAAATCCAGAGAATTACAAATCTAAAAATCGTACAAATCTGAATCATACTACAAGATAAATCAAATCAATTACAATATTCTCAATCAATTACGGTAGTGAATCAAACCCCTAATTGATTCTAAAATCCCTAATCTGTGTTAATCTAATTCTAACAACAATTCGTAAGACCCTAATTTGAAACCCTATAAATACTGAGCTCGAATACAGAAACAGGGAGACGGGGAAATCGCTATAGAGACGGTGAAGACGAATAAAAGAAGAATACCCAGTGTCGATTGTTGGAGAGGATCAAAGGTTGATGCAATTGGGGTTTCGATATCCAAAACCCTAATCGCTAGCCGCTTCTGCTATCCACCACCATCAACTTAAACACCACCAGAACCTGCAAAAAAACAAAAAGAAGAAGAGATTAGCACTGGAACTCAGAGGCTCGGAGATTCACAACAGAAAAATCACAGAGGGTAACTTAGCTTTTCGTTTTCTTTTTTTGAATTATGGGTTAGGGTTTGGTTGGTTACAACGAGGAATGGTAGAGTTACGGTGGGTAGGGATTTGTCAAGCAGCAGTCGCCGCGTTGGTAGTAGAGGTTAGGGTTAGGAGTTTTGAAGGGTTGTTGGGTTGAAGAAAGAGAGAAATAGAGGGTTGTAATGAAAAACGAAAATGATGAATAATGTTAAAACAAAATTTTGTAATCTGTTTGAATCGCATGCACACGCACCCGTGATAACTAATATGCTCCTCTCAAATTTGCCCAATAGATCTTCATCGGACGGCCGTAGGCCAAATCCCATGATAGCTTCCATACGCCCTTGCATAGACAACTAACTGGCCTCTCTCTAATTTGCAGTTGGGCCTAGCCCACTATTTTTCACACCACCCTTCACCTGAATTACTAAGCTATCAAACAAAATTACACCCCCCTTCAAAAAACATATTTGGGCCAAGCCCAGATTCCTAATTAACACCCCCTATTTTTGCTTATCAACAGAAAATACACACCCCTCTGATTAATTTATTTTTTTCTATTTTTTAAATATAATTCTTATATTTTCTTCTATTTTCTCTTTATAATATTTATTTATTTTTAATAATTATTTATAATTATATTCGCATTAAAATATTTTTTTATATCATGCATTAATCAAGAATTTTTGCAATTAATACGATTAAAAAACACTAACAAATCTCAAACTATTTTTCATGAACAAACTAATCTAAACAACATTCTTTTTTGCAAAAGAGTTTCAAACGAATTTTGACTAATTGCACATTTAGCCAAAATCTCCGCAATCACTACAACCAGTCAAAATGCGTGGTGATTCAAAATACATTTGCAACCCCTAAAAAACATAAACTCATACGAACTACGAATTGAGACTCTGATTTCTCATAAAAATCGTGGCGAGTTCCCCTATTAAAAATTAAAACCCTTTTCCCCTAATTAAAACTTAAAACCTTATTTTATCTGAAACCTAAACCTAAAACCTAATATCCTTGTGAACAAGGTAGATGAAAGGTGCCTAACACCTTCCTTTCATCTAATGAAGTCCGAACTTAGAATCTCTGTATCTGCGAATTAGGGTTTCCTATTAGATGCCCTTCCTTAGGATAAAAACTAGTAGTGGCGACTCTCATTTAAACATTGGTCGCGACAGTGCCATAGGAATAAGTCTGGTACCAAACACGAAATCAACATCAAATTTGCCTCTCATCCAACATCATCAAGTGACAATTAAATTACTTCCAGGTGCTGGAACCATTTTTAGAACAAAGTTCATCATATTAGCTTTCTAGCGCTTCAAATGGAGCTCAAATTGTACGCCCGGAACTCAAGTTATGTATTTTTGTAGTTCTACTTATTTTCATTGTAAGGTACTCGGGTACCCATTATTGGTAACCGGGTACCGGCTGAATAAAAGCAGTTTTTTGTTATTTTCTATATACAAAACCCATTCCAACATATATCTGAAAGCCCATTCCTCTTATATCTTGAGAGACATATTACTTTCTTCAAAAATCGGTTTTCAAAAACACTAAAACTCCAATTCTTCTCACAAGATTACTAATATCTTTGAGTTCTAACTCTGACTCGCAATTCACAATCACCCAAAAGCATCAACAACACTCGACAAGTACTTACCTGACTCCAACAACAACATTTACATTACATCATCATTATATCACCATTCAAAATATCAACATCATACACAATGATAACTCCATACTGACAGCTTCACGATCAACCAACATTTGCTAAAACATCACAATCACTTGAGCTTCATCTTCCAAGAGCTATCATACTTGCTTAGCTACTTTTCTTAGGGGATCATCAAGAAATTACACACCTCTTGTATATCATTAGTCGTCACATTGCTTTATATTCTCTAAGAAGGAACCTTTAACAATTCTCTTTTCCCTTCGGAGGCTACTCTACTTGACCAACAAATAAGAACCTTGAATTCGTACAACCTTCAGACATGAAAATCTACATTGACTCGCTAAAACACTTCGTAATCACTTGGTTTAATTCCAGATAGTTCACCCCAAGGCTAAAATCAAGTTAATCTAACATTTATCTTTAACGACAAGTCACAATTATCCCCGGGAGAACATCAAGACTCACCCATAATGGGCACATCATTAGCCATAACATCCCCCTCCACTTCTAGAGATGCGAACAATATGAGTACCTGATCATTCCCCCTTAAGAACACTTCTACTGGCGTTAAACTTAAATCCTAAATCTGTACTTCCTCTGAATTCTGGAAACAACACAACTTCTTCAATCTTTACACTTATACGATTCACGGCACACTGAACCATCTCAGAGAATCACGAGCTTCTCCTCTACTTGTTTCAATCCTACTCCTGCAAACAAGTTATTAGAACAACAAGAAAGTAACAACAGTGTCGCACATATATGTTGCATACTAAGGAACAAAACAAAGACAATATTCTACTGTCACACTACAGACTCAACAACTTAGCCGGATGGACCGACCTGCTATGATACCAATTGTAACACCTTATTTCCCCGTCGGTAAATTATATAAAAATCAGAGTAAATTAATTTCTAAAATACAAAATTAAAATAGGATGTCACATGCTTCATACATCATACATCCTTATTAATTAAGATACACAACACAACTCATATGTTCAAAAGTCTTAAACTTCCTCTCATTTATTTGCAGCAGAAAAACAGCAATAAAAATCATCTCAATTCTCCAACCAGAGTCATAATTATCATCTTTCAAATTTAGCATAGTCATAAATTATACTCAAACAATGGACTAGTGTAAAGTTCACTTTCGATGAAATAAAATAAAGGCGAAACCCCCAAGTGTTACGTATCAGAGTAGACACCGACTCAATCTACGCAAAACTGAAGGAACTCTTCAGCTTACCTCGACCTCAAGCTACTTCGGATCATCTACATGTTACCCACGTAGAGGCAACATTCAAACAGAAAGGGTGAGATATCATAACAATATAAGAGGAAGCACAATAGTGAGCAGATAGCAATTCAAGTACACATCATTATACATCTTTACCTCACACCTTTTCTTGTTCATCATACTACGAAACACATCAACATAATTAAGTGCATAAACAACACAAAACATCCATTATAACAAAAGTAAAAATTCGTTCAACACTCAAATAATCAATTACTAACATTCATGCAATGAAGTGAAACTGACACAGACTCAATGCATGTGGTACCAATAGGGCAGAACCCTCAACTTAATAAATGCCAACTCGAGGCAACAACGCCAATACATGACATCTTTCGTAAATACAGGCCATCTTTCGCCAATACATGCCATCTCTCGCTAATACAAGCCGTATTTAATGAATGCATGCGACACTAATATACAACAACATAATTTTACATTGATTACTCTTACTTATCAACTCCATGCCAATACATGCCATCATCATCATCACTATCCTGCATATCATGTCACATAATCAAAATGCAATAACATAATTTCACATTGATTATTCTTACCTATCAATTCCACACCAATACAAGTCATAGTCATCATCATCATCATGCAATACATAATACAAATAATCAAATCATTCATACAACAACATCTTAATTAATCACAACATAAATCATCACACTTAACCACACATACATCGTGGCATATAGATCAAAAATCTATACACATACGGGTATCAATATTGGTGAAATAATTAACTAATGCATTATGATTCATTTTTATAAAATAAGAAATCATTTTATCTTTCTAACTGTCCAAACAACGCGTCAAACGGACACCTGAGGCAAAAGTTATTGATTTTTAAAGTTTTCCAAAAATTCTGCCAGCTACAGTGGTAACTGGTTACCCAGTTATGGTAACCAGTTACTGCAAGTCAGTAACTCTGTTTTTCTAAAATTCCTCACGGTAACCGGTTACCCACCTATGGTAACCGATTACTGCAAAGTCAATAGCCTCTGTTTTCCAACTTCTTATATGGTAACCGGTTACCCTGCGATAACAAGAATTTTTTTGCAAGTTTCCAGTTACGATCCCCTCATGTTTCAACACCCAGAATTCACAATTTTCTCATCAAAATTTATCTTTTAAGCATTCCAATTATTCACCAACATTATCTATCAATTCTAACCAATTTATATCATCCAATTTCATCCGAAAACATACCAAAAACATCAAGAATTCATCAATGGGGAAAAATCCCAAAAACAACCAAATAGGGATAAATCAGAACATACAATCATGTAACCTAGATCCTACCATACCCAATCATTAGGCAATCCATTATAAAGTTAGAATCCCCTTACCTTAGATTGGTTATGATTCTTGATTCCTACGGATGAATCTTTTTGCCCTAGCTTCCTAGTGCTCTTCTCCTGTTCTCACTTCTAAGATTCTCTTCTATTTTTTACGTTCTGACTCTATTCTCACCTCTTATAATCCAATAATAATATAACTATCCAAATTAAATTATTATTTAATAATTATTATAAAATAATAATAATCCTAATATTATAATAATAGTAATAATTCATATTATACTACACACCCCATATCTCTACACATCTAGTCATACACCCTTATAACCTCAACTCCCATTACTCGAATGCATCTAGTCCTCAACAAAGGCACCACACCACCTCATAAAATCCACCAATTCATGTAAATACACCAAATCACCTTATTATTTAATTAAAAATAATTCTAATTAAATCGGGGTGTTGCACCTATTTCAAGTAATACATGATAAGAAATCCTTATCCGGTGAAAGAATCATCTAGGATGGACAAATCAAAGTACTTTTATTACCACGAGAGTCACAATCACAATATTGAAAAATGAGTACACTTAAAGGATGCAATCAAATAATTTGTCAAGAAATAGGGGCTTACTATGTACACCATGGAGGACGGCCAAAGAGATGATGATGGAGGAATAAAGAATACAAAAAGCATGGTGGTTCGCTAAGGAAAAATATATCCTCTCTTAGAGAAAACAATCCCCCAAGAAGGCCATCAAGGTTATGCATAGAATTAAAGGGAGGAGAGATAGTAGCGATAAAAAGGAGGAGATTGGAGGGGGGGAAAATACATCATATCCATGACAAAAGGTTTTCCCTGATCAAAGGAATTTTCTAAGGGAATAGTTAAGAGAAGAATCATCAAGATGATAATGATTAGTAAAGGGGGATTATGACCTGTGATACAAAACCATAAAGGCCTATCCTTGGGTTCTACGATAGCAAGAAATTGGGTGGTATCCTTAAAAAAATCTCCCATTTGGTTATAATAATAGCTATGGCCAACTTTGATGTATCGAGAATCCTCTCGGCGTGAAATTTTATGCGACATCATGTATGTTGAGATTTTTGAGAAACTTGAACTAAAGATAGAGAAGTTGTCACCATATAAGAGATCCGACTTGGAAGCCTTTAATGGAACAGTCACTTACCCATGGGGTTATATCGAGCTGATGGTTACCTTTGGCAAAGAGAGACATATATGGATGGTAGACCTGCAATTCATGGGAGTCCTGTAAAAAAAGTGTCTACAACTTCATCTTAGAAAGACCCTTCGTTATAACACTTCACATTGTAGCTTCTCCAGTTCACTTAAAGATGAAATACCACAACATCAATGATGAACCGGTGGCTATATGCACCAATTTATTTAGAGTATGAGGGTGGGGGATGCACAAGTAGCTACAACATGACCGAGACAAAAAGGGTAAATAGTGTAATGAAGGTCAACATGACCTGCCTCAAAGAATACCTATGAGAGGTAGTGATCAACCACTAAGGAAATTGGCTAGTGCTTATTTCAAGTACGATATAAATTGTTCTAATTTAGTGGTTGTAGGTGCACTCTCAAGAAGTTATGTCTTACTCTCTGTAAGTGTTTGTTGGCAACAATTTTGGTAATACAATGTGTTGTTAATGTTTTGCAAAATGTCTTGACATTTGCAGTAAACTGTTTTAAATGATGTCAAAGAAGATGTCTTGATATCTGCCCCCTGAACTGAACTCAGCCAACATCAGTTTATGTTTTCTGTTTCCTGATTTCCTGCGCACCATAATTCAGGATTTATGACTCATAGGCGGCGAAAAATATGGAGGAATTTTTTCTATTTGAATTATCTGCATGGATTTTATTTGGGCCTTTTTTTATGGAAATATTCAAAAGAACTGAATATTTGGTTTTAAGCCCAAGCCCACAGCTGCGCATATATAAGGACTTGCTTCCTTATTCAGACTACTGCAACTTTTGAAGAAGAATATATTCTTTCTGTTTTAGAAGTTGTGATACGGTGGGAGAACTGACTTGTGTTTTGCGTTCGTATTCGCACTTGTGAGGTTGAGCAAGAGTCGCCACCGACTTTTTATTTTATCCTAAAGGAAAGGTTAAAAAAGCACAGCAAAAACCTTTTGAGATATTTCGTGGGTTCGGGGGGTAGATTATGAAAAGGGAAGGTATTAGCACCCTTTTCATCCATGGTTATCCATGGGCTCTTAGTTACTTGGTTTTTTAGATCACTTGCCTTGTTTTTTCGATTGCTTTGAAATTGTGGTGTGTGTGTTTTGAAAATATTTTTGAAGAGATGCCTTGTTTTAGGCAACTAATGTATTTGACTCGTGATTGAGTGTTTTACAAAAGTGTGGATCTTTTCGAAAAGATGTTTTCAAATGTTTTTGAGAGTTTGTTTGAAAGTGTTGTGGATTGTGGTTTTTGAAAAGAAGGCAAGTGTTTTTGCAAGTTTGATCTCAAGTAACTAAGAGTTTTGTCTACCCTATTATACTCAAAGGCTTTTGTCATGTTTTAACCCCTTTTAACAATTTTGTTCTACCATTGAAATTGGTAGACAATCTTGCGTTTAGGAAGTTTATTCGGGACGGGCGCGGGTCATCGTATGGACCATGAATGCAATGGTGCCAAGTGTCTTTGGCAATTTGCTTTGAAGGGACTATGATCATTCCGTTTAGGCAACACTTTGAGACTTATGATCATTTGATTTTGTTTTGCCAAAGAAACTCGACGTGCAAGCATGGCCCATTTTGGAAGGCAACTTTGTGGGATTACCCTAGAGGGTGCAAGTGTGATTGTGTATTGATTACATGTATTTGTCTTGTATTAGGTTATCTAGCGTTTGATTTTATGTACATGCAAACCCTAGGTCTAACCATGGTATAATTGGAAAACTGTAAATTGCGGAATATAAAATCTACGCTATTACAAAATAGTATCCGGGGGTGGGGGTACAAGTGTATGAATGGGGATGAGACTTATAGTATCCAATAAGTTACAACCAAATCGAATGTGCGATCAAACGTAAATATCGAATATGCAAATATAAGATAAACAAATGTATAGGAGCAATATGAATGGATTTGTGTAAGTGCAAGTGTTTTATGTATATGTATTGTGTATGTGTAGTTATTTACAAGTGCGATAATGTGAAATTGAAGCGCATTAGGGTTCTTTGACCTAGATATGAATCTTAATGAATCTTTGATTTGTATATTTAATTATGTATAAAAAGAAAAATGTTTTAACTTAAATGTTCAAGTTTTAATTAAGAAATGTATCTTTATTTGTTTATATACAAAAAGTATTTAAATTAAAAGAATTGAATTTTGTATAAAAAAAAAGTGTATTTTTATATTGTTATGTACAAAAAATATATTTCAATTAAAATGTTTTCAATTTTTGTTATATGATAAAAAAAGGTATTTCATTATTTTATATACAAATGTATTCTAATGTGTATTTAAAAAATGTTTTCAAGTTAATTGAATTAAATATATATAAAAATGTTTTAATTATATATCAAGGAATAAATTATGTATGCTAAAAAAGAAATGTAGTTTAATTGAGTATTTAGAAATTAAATTATGCAACTATGTACAATTAAAAGAATGGGAAATCATTTTTTAATTTTAAGCATATGATATAAATGTATTTATTATTTATATGATTTTGTGATAAATAAAAAAGAATGTTTATAACATATAAAGAAAAGAAGTTAGTACTTAATGAAAATGTTTGGTTAGAAAATGAAAATCTTAATGGGCTTTTGGCAGAATGGAACAGGCAAGGCCCGTTCGTTTGGGACGAATTTTAGGGTTGGGAATATTGTTCATTCAGTTTGGTAACGCGTTAGGGTTTGAGCGTGCCGTTTGCTGGGTTTCGTCTTCTTCGTCCTTGTAAGCTTCCTGAGCCATGCCTCTCTGCCTGAGCTACCCCGCTACCGCCTCTTCTTCTCTCATATGGGTTAGACAGTCCTCAAATGATGGTTAGTGTACCGTTTCGAATTGGTTTAGGCGTTTTTTGTTTTAGATTCTTGCATGTCATGATTTATATACTCTGATCTTCGTATTTGCTGTGTTTGTTTTAACAAGGTGATGAGAAGAAAGATAAGGAAGGAAATATACTACCTTGATGGGGAGGAGAGGACGAGGAAGCGCTGAGGAGGCTCAGTGGTGCAGAGGCCCTGTGATGTTTGCGCTAGCTGGCTTTGAGATCCTAGTATCTTTTATCTGATAGCTGTTTTTAGGGTTTTGATGATGATGTTCTGAAAAGCCTTATATTGAAAATTCACTTTTTTCTTCTTCTTCTATGCCACTGTATATTTGTTGCCTATGAGCGTTTTCCCTCTTCTTCTCTTGTTGCCCTGTGTTACCTTGAATTCGCCTCTCCTGTATGTTTGCTTGCCTCTGAGGCTCTTGAATTTTATTGCCCTGTGATGTTTCCTACTGAGGGCCTAGGTTGCCTTTGAATTGTTGCCTTGAACTGGATGCCTCTTGAGATTTTTGTTGAGCTGAATGCCTTTTACCTGTGTTGGATTATGTTTGACAGTATGGTTGAGGGGTTATGTTGGTTCAGTTTCAGTTTATGTGTTTGTGGTTTGTGAGGTTAGACTGGTTTTTTGGGTTCATGGTTCTTTGACAGGTTAATGATTGTTTGTGGTTTAAGCTTTGACAGGATGGTCGGTTTTGAGTTCTGTATTTTGGTAAAGCTGATGCAGGTTTATGAGATTTCTGGTGGTTAAGGCTTGGATAAGGCAGTTTTCTTTTGCTTTGCAGTAGGTTATGTGTTTAGTCTGGTTGATACATGGCTTCAGTTTTGTATCTATCTAGTTATGCTTGGTTTATCAGGTTTGAAGGCTAGGCCAGGTTTTTGGTGATTGGTAAGCTTCAGGCTTCGCCTTGGTTTATCAGATTATTGTTGTTTGATGTATGGTTTCGGCTTGTAGGTATGGTGAGGTTTTACAGGTTCTGCAGGTTGATGAGGTTTGATGGTTATGTTTATGTGTTTGTATGTGTTTTGGTTATATGGTTATGAGGCTTTGACGGCAGGTAAGCTTGCAGTAGGTTTTGTGTTGATATGGCCTTTGATGCAGTAGGTTATACTTCTGGTTTGAACCCTGGTTTGGTGGTCTCTCAGATTGCAAGTTATGCTTGCTTTTTTTGTGAGGCTTGTGGGTTTGTATCTTTTCTTGTGATGTTGGTGCTTGGCTCAATCAGGTTTTTTTTGACAGTATGTTTTCTTGTGTTCTTTTGTCCTCTTTCTCTTGGTCTTTGGCGCCCAATACTTATTCAAACCTTGGTCTTTTTCTTGATCCAAGTTGCTGGGTAGTTTTACAAAGTTTCTTGGCACTTTTCTATTTTTGGTAATTGCTTATGCTGTGTACTTCTGCCCAGTTTTGAATAATGCTGAATTGATGCTTCTTTTGGATTGTATCTTTTCTTGTTATTTTTGCCTGTCTTGCCTCAGCCTACAAAACCTGCATATGCTTACTTTATCTCTCTTCTTTTGACTCTATAGTACAGCAGGACATTTAAATATGATTTATTCTGTACTTTGTTCTGAAGGGGCCCTTTGGGAAATGATGATTAAGTTGCTTGCATAACACATTTTTCTCTGCATCTTTTCCTTTCTTTTGACAGCTTTGTGTGCTTTTATTGACATCTTTCCAAAATCTTTGTCAATTCTTTTTATTGGCAGCCATGGCACTTTGACAGTAAAATGCTCTTTTTGCTTTTGATAGGAAGTGGAATTGGATTTTCTATGCAGTTTGAACTTTGGATTTGAACTATGTAGTTTGAACTTTTAAAAATTATGCATTTTGACATTCATGAATAAAAAATGGAATTCTTCCCTCTTTGTGAACCGGGAGAAATCCCGTGATTTGCAGAGAGGGTCAACTGATCCCAGTCAGTGGCCCCTAATGATGAGCAAATTTTATCTGTCTTTTTTAATTCAACTGCTTTTGACTTTTTTTCTTTTCTTTTCGCAGATAAAAAAAATGGAGCACCGGAGCAAAATAAAGAATGAAGAATTAGAAATAGGATAGAATTTTTATTTTCAATTTAATTTTTGTACACTTATTATTATTTTAAATACTTTGTAATAAATACTCGTATCCAAATAATAACAATTGTAACGACTATTAAATATGAAATAAAAATTCCATTGATATTTAATTCTTTTTCAATTCCTTTTCTTTAATTGTTTACTTGTTATTTATAGTTCCTTAAATAAAATAATATGAAAGTTTAAATTTCAAATATTTTAATTCTTAGAACCATAAATAATCAACTAAACCTTTGTTGATCAAAATAAATGAATTTGACGTATCCATTATTCAAAGCAACGCACAGTCGAACACAAAAACTTAAATAGATGCAATCCTTCTTTTTTTTTTCCTGATTCTTTGCCAAGCACTGCAATTCCACACTGCATATTCTCTTTGACTGGCTCAAACAACATGGATTCAAACCACTGTCTCTTTTACTGATTAAATCAAGATAACGCGAATTTTAACCCGAATCTCGGAATAAACTGCAAAGTGCTGTGGAATTTAAATTCTTCTGAGAATATGCCCATAAAATCTTAACTCCTGATTAAATGCCAAATAACGCTCGCCTGATCAAAATTGAACCAAAAATCATCCAAACCCTAAGCCAACTGTATGAAACAAATCAGAGCTCTGAAAATCAGTAAAAACCCTAATTTTGCTTGACTGTCAAGAAAAGTCCGTTTGTCCGATTCTTGTGCCAGTTTGAAAAGTCAGGAAATGTCTGAAGCTGAGATTGCTTGTAGAAAAATGCGAGGGCAAATTTTGGGGTACAACAGTTGCCCCTGTTCAATCTTCTTAGACCTGAAGAGTTAGATTGGCAAGTTTGCCTTTCGCGACTTGAAGGTAAAAGAAGATTGGACACTAGAGTGCCCGGAAATTTGCACTCGCATGTTGAAGTATCAACAATGTGATGTCGGGAATGGGCTTATAGATGCCATTTGGAGAGATAGTGGATAGGTGGATGGGCTTATAGATGCCATCTGAAGACGTGACAGAATATTGTCGGGAATGGGCTTATAGATGCCATTTGGAAGTGTTGATCGCGTAAGAGATTCCTTAGCGAGAACTTGTGTATTTTGAGAAAGGAAGATGTTTTCCTGGCTTGTTACAGGTATTTGATCTCCAATCTCCTGAGGTAGATATGCCCTGGCTGGATACAGGAATCGAATCTGGAAATGTGATAGTTGATAGATATGCCCTGGCTGGATACAGGAGTCGAATCTTCAAACTCTTCAGACGTGCCCTGGCTAGATACAGGAATCGAGTCTAGAAATGTGGTCAACAGATATGCCCTGGCTGGATACAGGAATCGAATCTGGAAATGTGATAGTTGATAGATATGCCCTGGCTGGATACAGGAGTCGAATCTTCAAACTCTTCAGACATGCCCTGGCTAGATACAGGAATCGAATCTGGAAACGATAGTTGATAGATATGCCCTGGCTGGATACAGGAGTCGAATCTTCAAACTCTTCAGACATGCCCTGGCTAGATACAGGAATCGAATCTGGAAATGATAGTCAACAGATATGCCCTGGCTGGATACAGGAATCGAATCTTCAAACTCTTCAGACATGCCCTGGCTAGATACAGGAATCGAATCTGGAATTGTGACTGTTGAAGGTAATTGTCTTTTGGATTGCCTTTTACCTGAAAAGGCAAAAACATAAGTTGTATGCGATGTCATGATGTATGATATGCACGATGTCATTATGTTCAGCATGAGATGGTGTTGTATGCGCTTTATCATGTATGTAAACAAGATGTATGAGAATGTGAAATGTTTATGAATGTAATTTTCGTCTTAGGAAAGTAAATCCTTGACGACCGGCCGGGGAGTTACTCTGTGGAAGAGATACTTGGCTGAGGTTTGACGAGAGGCCTGTTGAGGACTTTAATGATGGATTCCGCTGGGGATAACGATGATAAACTCCGCTGGGGATTGAAGGAACTTTGCTGAGGGCGATCTTCTGTGGTTTTTAGCTGAGGATAACCCAGTTATAAGTCCTTGAGAGGAAGTAACTCTGAATAAAGACTTGGGAGAGACGTCCGTACTTTGCAAGGGATAAGCTTTCTGCCGGGGAAATGGATTCCACTTTCCTGAGGAACCCTTTGGATTGGACTCTCCTGGGGAAATAGGGCATCCATTGTAAGGCTGATGTAATGCTGAAACTTTATCTTACTCCGTGGGGAATTGAGATAACCTGGTCACATTCTTCAGTTGAACCTATCTTGGTACCTTGGCGGACTAGGCGACCAGACTGCATTAGACAACTCCACATTGCCCCTGTTTCTGACGTCACCTGTAATTAATCTTTCGTTTCATATGTAAACATTTATGAATCAGCAATTTAATGTCAAATGCATATATCAAAAATGAACATTGGACGTTCTTCGCAAGACAAAACAGAAAAAGGAAAACAATGGTAATTTGCATGGACAAGTGAATTTGTATTGATTTGAATTTTGCCTGTGAATAGGCGTTTTTGTACAAGAGGCTAACATCCTAGTAAGAGAATGCCGCCGAATAACATAGAGTTAACAATTTGAAAAGAAAAAGGAAATCAAAACAGCTATGTGAACGATCCCACTGGGTTCCAACTCGGCTATCGCCTTTATGTCTTCGAATGTCTCATCGCTTTGCTACCTAGTTGAAGATGAAGCTGATTGGTCGATGCCGAAATCTGAGCCAGATAGTTGATGCCGAATTCCGGATGCGAAGCGATCCAATGAGACATAGTGTTACGCTTTTATCCCTAACTTTTGCCTGGACCGCCCTTTCGGGTTTTCAGTCCACCGGGATACCCATTTTTGCCCAAGCCGCCTTTTCAGGTTTTCGACTTGCCGGGTGTACAGGTTTTTATTCATTTCATCCCTTATTTTTGCCCGAACCCTTTTGGTTCGCCGGGAAGCCCTAATTTTTGCCTAGGTATGTCAACCTAGCGGGTCTTTTATTTATGCGTAGTATCTTTTCACTATGTCTGCATTGGCGGGGTGAGGAAGGTTGTCACCATCCATGGTGGTTAGGATCATGGCTCCTCCTGAGAACACACGTTTAACCACAAATGGCCCTTCGTATGTAGGGGTCCATTTGCCCCGGGGATCGCTTTGAGGAAGAATGATGCGTTTGATTACCAGATCCCCAACTTGATACTCTTGCGGTCTGACTTTCTTGTTAAATGCCCTGATCATCCGTTTTTGATACGTTTGACCATGACAGATAGCAGTGAGCCTTTTTTCGTCAATCAGATTTAATTGATCAAGTCGAGTCTGGATCCAATCATCTTCATTCAAGTCTGCATCCTTCATTATCCGGAGAGAGGGTATCTGGACTTCAATTGGCAAGACTGCCTCCATGCCATAGACCAAGGAGAAGGGAGTTGCCCCGGTTGACGTCCTTGCTGAGGTGCGGTACCCATGAAGAGCGAACGGTAACATCTCGTGCCAATCTTTATAGGTCACTGTCATCTTCTGCACAATTTTCTTGATGTTTTTATTGGCTGCCTCTACAGCCCCATTCATCTTCGGCCGGTAGGGAGAAGAATTGTGGTGCTGTATCTTGAATTGTTCACAGAGTTCGGTGATCATCGAATTATTGAGATTGGTACCATTGTCTGTAATGATTCTTTCCGGGACACCGTATCGACAGATCAGATTATGCCGGATGAAACGTGCCACGACGCTCTTGGTTACCGTGGCGTAGGAAGCTGCCTCAACCCACTTTGTGAAGTAATCGATCGCCACCAGGATGAAGCGATGCCCATTGGATGCCGTCGGTTGGATCTCGCCGATCATATCGATGCCCCACATTGCAAAAGGCCAAGGTGCCGTCAGGACATTCAAAGGAACCGGAGGGATATGCACCTTGTCAGCATAGATCTGGCATTTATGACAAGTTCGGGAGTGTTGGTAACAATCGGCTTCCATTGTGGACCAGAAATATCCTGCCCGAAGGATTTTCTTAGCCATGGTGTGTCCACTGGAATGTGTTCCAAATGTGCCTTCATGTAATTCCATCATAATTTTCTCTGCTTCAGCCTTATCCACACAACGTAGCAGAGTTGAATCATGATTCCGCTTGTAGAGAATGCCGTTGCTGAGGAAGAATTTTGCAGCAAACCTCCTCATGAACTTCTTGTCATTGACAGACGCACCTTCAGGATACTCCTGAGCTTCCAAGTACCTCTTCACCTCATGATACCAGGGTTTTTCAGTAACCTTTTCAGCCTCGAGCTCGCAGCAGTATGCCGGTTCATCCAACTTCCAGATAATGATTCGGGGAGCCTCGTTGTCCCATTTAACTTTGAAAATTGAAGACATCGTAGCTAGGGCGTCCGCTAGCTGATTCTCCTCCCTAGGGAAGTGCTCAAAAGTTATCCCTTCAAAGTGGGGAAGCAAGGTCGACACATACTCCTTGTAAGGAATAAGATTCAGGTGTTTCGTATCCCACTCGCCTTTGATCTGATTGATCACGAGAGCGGAATCTCCGAAGACACTTAGAAATTTGATCCTTAAGTCGATTGCAGCTTGTAAACCCATGATGCATGCCTCATATTCTGCCATATTGTTGGTGCAGCTGAAACATAACCGGGCAGTGAGGGGAGTATGAGTTCCTTTGGGAGATATGATTACAGCGCCGACGCCATTACCCAAAGCATTGGAGGCTCCATCAAAATGCATAGACCATCGGGATCCTTCCTCAGGTCCTTCATCCGGTCCAGGTACTTCACAGTCAGTTACCACCATGATGTCTTCGTCCGGAAAATCAAAGTTCAATGATTGGTAATCGTCCACAGGTTGGTGTGCCAAATGATCTTCCAGTACACTTCCCTTAATTGCTTTCTGAGTTGTATACTGGATATCATATTCTGTTAAGATCATTTGCCATCTCGCTATTCTTCCAGACAGAGCGGGCTTTTCGAATATGTACTTGATAGGATCCATTTTTGAAATCAATAAAGTAGTGTGAGTCAGCATATACTGTCTCAGCCGGCGAGCAGCCCATACAAGAGCGCAGCAAGTTTTCTCAAGCAGTGAGTAACGAGACTCACAGTCGGTAAACTTTTTGCTCAAGTAATAAATAGCGTGCTCTTTTCGGCCAGACTCGTCATGCTGTCCCAGCACGCACCCCATTGAATTGTCAAGCACTGTCAAGTATAGTATCAGAGGTCTTCCTTCCACCGGTGGCATAAGAATGGGTGGCTCTTGGAGATATTCCTTTATCTTTTCAAAGGCGGCCTGACATTCATCATTCCAGCGTACTACTTGATCTTTCTTCAGTAATTTGAAGATCGGCTCACAAGTAGCAGTCAGATGCGAGATGAATCGGGCAATGTAATTCAGTCGTCCTAGGAAACCTCTGACTTCTTTCTCTGTTTTTGGAGTCGGCATCTCTTGTATGGCTTTCACCTTGGCAGGGTCCACCTGAATACCTTTATCACTTACAATGAAACCTAGCAATTTTCCGGATCTTACCCCAAAGGTGCATTTGTTGGGATTCAATCTCAGCTTGTACAGCTTGAGTCGGTCAAATAACTTCCTCAGATGGTCAAGGTGCTCCTCCTCAGTTTGAGACCTTGCAATCATGTCATCAACGTATACCTCAATCTCATGATGGATCATATCATGAAATAAAGCAACCATGGCACGTTGATAGGTTGCCCCAACATTTTTCAATCCGAACGGCATGACCTTATAACAGAAGGTGCCCCACTGAGTCACAAAGGTAGTCTTTTCCATATCTTCTGGAGCCATCTTGATCTGATTATACCCTGAAAAACCATCCATGAAGGAGAACACCTTGTGTTGAGCAGTATTGTCGACAAGAACGTCGATGTGGGGTAAGGGGAAGTCATCCTTGGGGCTGGCCCTGTTCAAGTCCCTATAGTCGACGCACATTCTGACTTTTCCGTCCTTCTTTGGTACCGGCACCACGTTGGCAACCCACTGAGGGTAAGAAGTCACTGCAAGGAACCCGGCATCAAACTGTTTCATAACCTCGGCCTTGATCTTTTCAGACATCTCTGGTCGCATCCGTCGGACTTTTTGCTTTACCGGAGGGCAGTCTTCCTTGGTTGGCAGGTGATGAACTACAATGTCGGCATCCAAACCAGGCATATCTTCATAGGACCAAGCGAAAATCTCCATGTAATCCTGTAGCATCTGGATCAATCGTTGCTTCACGCTGAGCTCTAGATTGGCACCAATCTTGACCTCTTTCCTATCTGTCTCGGTACCCAGGTTAATCGTCTCCACCGGCTCTTCATGTGGCTGAATAGATCTCTCTTCCTGGAGTAGCAGTCTCGCGAGTTCACCAGGCACTTCGCAATCATCTTCACCTTCGTCTTCGGCCAAGTTGATCGGATTTTCGAAGTCATAACTGGCGGTAGCAGAGCTGTTACCAGTGAGATCCAGGGTGGATTGAAACCTGTATAAGTGAGTGTGTGTAAATATAGCTGTTTTGCAATATGTATAACACAGAAAGAAAAAGAGCGCAAGATTTGAAATGCAACAAACGTCCAATGTTTTGATTGATGATATATGAAAATGTCATACAAAAGCCCTCACAAATGGAGCTACGATGCCCCGGGTAGGACACCGAGCCAACAAAGTTTTAACATATTGTTTGTTACAAATTTGGAAATCAAAAGAAATCAATTACTGCGTGACAAATGTGATAGGTGTAAAATCCTTTACCGTCCAGTTGCTTGGTCCGTTGCTGGTAGTCGGGTAGATCCAACTGTCAAACTCTGCTTCCTCTACATCCTCCTCAATAGCATTCACCCTTGAGCTGGAGATAAACACCGGAGCCTTTCTGACCTTCTCCTTGCGCACAGCCCTCTGAGCCTCTGCAGTAAAGCCCAGCCCACACTTGTCGTTCTTCTGAGTGAAGTCAGGAAGCTGACCCCAGTTTGCACAATCGCCTTTCTGAACCACAGCCCGGGCATCCCTTAGGGAAGCCATCTTCAAGGAAACATTCTCTTCGACTGTTGTTTCTGCTGCTGCTGAAATTGGATGTACCTCCTCGAAATGCTGAAAGGGGGTTTCAATAAACTCCCCGTCCATCTCAATGTATCTGAAGGAATTCAAATGGCTCACCATATACTCCTCTTCTCCTTGCACAGTGACGATCTTCCCTTTGACAGGGTACTTCAGCTTCTGGTGCAAGGTAGAGGTTACTGCCCCAGCTTTATGGATCCAAGGTCGACCCAGTAGACAAGAGTACGATGGACGTATATCCATCACATAAAACATAGAGTCGAACACCTGAGAGCCCACACGAATAGGGATGTCAACCTCTCCATGAACCATCCTTTTTGAACCGTCAAAGGCCCCGACGATGATATTGCTGGGCTTCAGTTCTAGGCCTTCATAATCCAGACGGTCTAAAGCCTTTTTCGGTAGAACATTCAAGGAAGAACCAGTATCCACCAATACATGCGCCAGAGTAGTGCCCCTGCATTCCATAGAGACATGTAGGGCATCATTGTGGTCTCTTCCCTTCGCAGTCAGGTCAGCATCTGAAAAACCCAAGCCATTGTCTGCTGTCAGATTTGCTACGCAATCAGTGAACTGGACTGCAGATGTCTCCTGTGGCACATGGGCCGTCTTGAGAAATGAGATCAAAGCCTTAGCATGGGCCTCGGAGCAAAGCAATAAGGAGAGCATGGAGATCTTGGAGGGCGTATGCCCCAGCTGCTCGACAACATTGAAATCACTTTTCTTTATTATTTTCAGGATCTCCTCCATTTCTTGTTGGGAGGCCTCAGCATTTATAGGTATTGGTTCCTCCATCCGGGCAGGCTCTTCTTCAATTCCTTTTCCCCGAGCATTTGATGACTCGGTAGCAGGGGAAACAACTTGATCAGCAGTAGGAACAGATAAACTTGTAGGTGTTATAAGGAGGGGTCTTCGAGTAGCGGGCGATGCAATGTCAGGCGAGAAGAGCTTGCCACTGCGGGTGACCTTGGCTGGACCAGTGATATCGCAGATACTGGCGCCAGCGTCGAATTCTTGTTTGATTCCATTTACATATACGTCTGCCCCATAATGCCAGGGGACAGCTTTATCAGATATGTAGGGGAGAGGCCCCGGAACAGTAATAACCACAGGTGCAACAGTCATGATTTGAACAGGCTTCTTCAGGAGAGCCTTGATTGGATTTTTGAAGATGGTAACCACAGAAACTTCTTTTACCGGAACCAACTGAACAGCAGACTTCTTAAACAGAATCTCCTTGCTATCCATTAGGTTTTGAATGCCTAACTTCAGCAAGGGACAACCAGATAGGGAAACAGCACAGAACAGGCAACCTTTACTGCAACCCGGAAATAAACCGGCCAGCAGTAGGTTCTTCTTGACGGTCTTCAGAGGGGTAACAACTTCATTTACCGAAACAGCATACGACTCTTCCTCAATGGCATTTACTATATGCTGGGGCATAGGAGCAGTTACGACATTTGGTCTCTCCGGCGCTTCAAACTGAATTTCCTTTGCATCGATCAGATCTTGCACTTTGTTTCTCAAGGCCCAACAATCATCAGTAGTGTGCCCGGGACTATCAGAATGATAAGCGCACCGGGCATTTGGGTTATACTTAGGAGACGTAGTGTTGACGACCTTAGGACCTTCTTTGAGGGTCACCAGGTTGGTGGATAATAGTTGGGGTAAAATTTGAGATAAGGTCATACTCAGTCGAGTATACTGCCTCTTAGGCCTTTCGCTTCTTTGTTGATTGTACTGCTGAGGAGCAGCAACAGGTTTCGAGATGACCAAAGCATTGACGGCTTGGCGACTTTCGGGCTTGATCTGTCTTCTAGGACCATAGACGGCACTTGCTTCTTTCTTAAACGGCCTCTTCTCAGCGCTTGTGGAGGCAGCCTTTTGTATCTTACCTGACCTGATGCCAGCTTCAATCCTTTCTCCCGTCAATATCAAATCTGTAAACCCAGCGGAGGAGTTACCAACCAAATGATTGAAAAACGGACCATACAACGTCCCTAGAAACATATCAACCAGCTCCCGATCAGTCAATGGAGGCTGCACCCTGCCAGCCAAATCTCTCCATTTTTGAGCGTACTCTTTGAACCCTTCACCCGTTCCTAGAGACATACCCTGAAGTTGGGTACGCGTAGGAGCGAGATCAGAATTGTATTGGTATTGTCTGTAGAATGCGATTGCCAAATCTTCCCAGTGTCGGATGCTAGTTCCATCCAATTGGTAGAACCATTCAAGCTGTGACCCCGAGAGGCTATCTTGGAAGAAGTGAATCCAGAGGTTCTTATCTGCCGTGTAAGGTTGGATTTTCCTTACGTACGACCTCAGATGCAGCTTTGGGCAGGAGACCCCATCATACTTGGCGAAGGCAGGCGCCTTAAACTTGTGTGGAATTACTACCCCAGAAGATAACCCCAGATCTCCGAAATCCAGTCCCGGCATATTCTGAATTTCCATGGCGCTCAAGCGGTCCTCCAATTGCTTGTACCTGTCAGCGGCAGGTGGGTATTGTTCGTCGTTATAGTCCGTCTCGTTGTCGGAGACTGCGGGACTAGGAGCTCCTCCCCCTTGGGGACTGTTTTTCTCAGCAGAAGAAGTAGTTGGATCAGCTTCATTATGGAGTGTGTTCCCAAATCTGCGTCCGGTGTTGAACAACGTCGTCCTCTTTTTCTTCTTCTTCTTCAGGAGTAGAGTCTTCAACTCTTGCTGACCTTGGGCTAGGCTTAGGACCATCTCTTGAAACTGTGCATTTTGGGCCTGAAGGGCCTTGATTGCTTGCTCACTGGAGGAGTCTGGATTCATGATGACTGTTCAAAATAAACAGCGAAGGAGATTAAGCAACCTGTGAAATAGGGTACCTGCTATGCATATGGTGCAATGGAATGCATATGTTTTATGTTTTCAAAGACAAACAAGATTTCAACTTTGTAGACAAAAAAGGGAAACACACTTCATTAGATTAAAATTTTCAATTTGTTCAACAACTTGCCCTTAGGCATTACAGGAATGAAAAATACTGGACAGGAAATAAACTATAAAGAGAGATATCCAAAGCCCATCAATGCTCCCATGGCCTCCTCTTTTCAGTGCTGATGTAGTTGTTCAGGACCCGCTCTTCCTCCAATTGCTTAGTCAGCCTCTGGATCTTCCGTTCCTGCTCGTTGAACTTCTCCCGATAGAAATCCCGTTCTTCCTTTAGCTGTGCCCAAGATCTCTTCATTGTGTCAAAATCAGTAGGTATTTGAGGAGGGAGGACAGTTGGAGGAACCCCATCTTCATCAGGAGATTCAAGAATGAGAGGTCTAACAGCTTCGTAGGGCATACCTAACCTTTGAGCACGGATGCAGACCCATTTGCAATAGGGCTTCAATGGCAGGGAAGTCTTTGGTCCCAGCTCATGTGGGTTGGCTTTGTGGATTCTGTCCCAAGCTTTAATGAATCCCTGGCGTAGTTTGTCACTGTCTGCCTGAAACTCAAAATGGAAGTGAGGAACCAACATTTCATGAGGCCCATCTCCTCTGGCTCTTCCAAACTGACGGAGAGCTAAGCAAGGATTGTAAGAGATTCCTCCTTGGATACCAATCAACGGAACATTAGGGTATTCTCCGCAACGGTCAATAACAGCTACCTCATCCAAACCTCTGAGAGTCCAGGTGATGTCATTATCAGTGAGAGACATTAACATCCGAGCCCAACCTTTTCCTTCTTCATTCTTCAGCACGAACTTAGGAAGGTGCGAAATAAACCACCTTACTAGCAAAGGAGCACAACACCACGGAGTTCCCCGTTTTCGAGCAGTACGAGCATAGAGTTGTTGTAGAATGTCACCCAAAAGAGTGGGTACCGGATTCCGAGACATGAAGATCCTTATGACATGGATACTGATAAAGGTGTCGGGGTTGGGAAACAATACCAGACCATAGGTCAACAGAGCCAGAATATCCTCGTACGCCTTGAAGTCCAAGTCATTCCAGAAATCATTAGCCTTGCCAACCAGAAATTTGACCAAAAAGCCCTCGATCCCATTTCTAGTTTCCCAGTTGGATAATATCTCTTCTTTGGTCAAGGGGAGGATTGCAGCAATCTCTTCAGGCCTAGGAGTCTTTTCCAAACCGGTGAATGGAGTTTGTTCCAAGACAGGGATCCCAAGCAAATAAGAAAATTCTTCCAGGGTCGGAACCAGCTGGAAGTCTTGAAAGGTGAAACAGTGATACAGAGGGTCATAAAACTGGGTCAGAACACTTATCAATTGTTGATCCCACTTCGCAGTGACCAAGCCAAGGAGAGAACCATGTCTGTTGATGAAAGAAGAAGTGTTTGGAATCCTTCCAACCAAATCCTTGAGTAACACTGGTGGTTGAACAAAGTTGAGCCGGACAGTATTCCTACGCACAGGCATCATGATGTCCTACAAAACAGAGCAAAGATGAAACCTTTTTTGTCTTTGAAATGGGTTAGTCCTTTATACAGGATGCATGCAATGGTATGATGGCATGATGCTATGATGAAGCACACCACAAGTATTCACATAGGCAAATAAGGCACACAAGTCACACAAGACACCCTTAGGTTTCAGGCCAGCATGAGTTTCAGGTATTACCCTCTTTTGGTTTTGTTGGTTAAAACCTGTCCTATCAAAAGTAACCGGGTTCTAGAGGATCTCAAATCATTGGCTACCCTCAATCGGTCATAACTCCAGCATCGCAATCTTTTCTCGCGGCCAGAACCATCTCGAGAGTTTAGCCTCAATGAGTGTAGCATACTGCTACTGTCCTAATAGCCAAGTTGGTCAATTTAGGGTTCTAAGGTTGGTTGGTGCTTAATGACCCCTTAGAAGACCTATATTCTCCCCGTTACAACACAAGGGATATAGGTACAGACTAAGATGCCACACCAACGTAGCCACTGCTTCACCCATGTCGGTCTACGCCGGACAGGTCCCTCACAGATTATGCTACCTAAAAAGGGTATTTCCCAGATCCGGGTTAGGATCTATGAAACTCCAATGCAAAGCCCACAAATGTAAAGCAAACAAAGCAATCAATTGAAAACAAAGGTGATCTAAACCCTAAGGTAACCCCACTTTTAAGAACTCCCCAGCAGAGTCGCCAGTTCTGTGATACGGTGGGAGAACTGACTTGTGTTTTGCGTTCGTATTCGCACTTGTGCGGTTGAGCAAGAGTCGCCACCGACTTTTTATTTTATCCTAAAGGAAAGGTTAAAAAAGCACAGCAAAAACCTTTTGAGATATTTCGTGGGTTCGGGGGGTAGATTATGAAAAGGGAAGGTATTAGCACCCTTTTCATCCATGGTTATCCATGGGCTCTTAGTTACTTGGTTTTTTAGATCACTTGCCTTGTTTTTTCGATTGCTTTGAAATTGTGGTGTGTGTGTTTTGAAAATATTTTTGAAGAGATGCCTTGTTTTAGGCAACTAATGTATTTGACTCGTAATTGAGTGTTTTACAAAAGTGTGGATCTTTTCGAAAAGATGTTTTCAAATGTTTTTGAGAGTTTGTTTGAAAGTGTTGTGGATTGTGGTTTTTGAAAAGAAGGCAAGTGTTTTTGCAAGTTTGATCTCAAGTAACTAAGAGTTTTGTCTACCCTATTATACTCAAAGGCTTTTGTCATGTTTTAACCCCTTTTAACAATTTTGTTCTACCATTGAAATTGGTAGACAATCTTGCGTTTAGGAAGTTTATTCGGGACGGGCGCGGGTCATCGTATGGACCATGAATGCAATGGTGCCAAGTGTCTTTGGCAATTTGCTTTGAAGGGACTATGATCATTCCGTTTAGGCAACACTTTGAGACTTATGATCATTTGATTTTGTTTTGCCAAAGAAACTCGACGTGCAAGCATGGCCCATTTTGGAAGGCAACTTTGTGGGATTACCCTAGAGGGTGCAAGTGTGATTGTGTATTGATTACATGTATTTGTCTTGTATTAGGTTATCTAGCGTTTGATTTTATGTACATGCAAACCCTAGGTCTAACCATGGTATAATTGGAAAACTGTAAATTGCGGAATATAAAATCTACGCTATTACAAAATAGTATCCGGGGTGGGGGTACAAGTGTATGAATGGGGATGAGACTTATAGTATCCAATAAGTTACAACCAAATCGAATGTGCGATCAAACGTAAATATCGAATATGCAAATATAAGATAAACAAATGTATAGGAGCAATATGAATGGATTTGTGTAAGTGCAAGTGTTTTATGTATATGTATTGTGTATGTGTAGTTATTTACAAGTGCGATAATGTGAAATTGAAGCGCATTAGGGTTCTTTGACCTAGATATGAATCTTAATGAATCTTTGATTTGTATATTTAATTATGTATAAAAAGAAAAATGTTTTAACTTAAATGTTCAAGTTTTAATTAAGAAATGTATCTTTATTTGTTTATATACAAAAAGTATTTAAATTAAAAGAATTGAATTTTGTATAAAAAAAGAGTGTATTTTTATATTGTTATGTACAAAAAATATATTTCAATTAAAATGTTTTCAATTTTTGTTATATGATAAAAAAAGGTATTTCATTATTTTATATACAAATGTATTCTAATGTGTATTTAAAAAATGTTTTCAAGTTAATTGAATTAAATATATATAAAAATGTTTTAATTATATATCAAGGAATAAATTATGTATGCTAAAAAAGAAATGTAGTTTAATTGAGTATTTAGAAATTAAATTATGCAACTATGTACAATTAAAAGAATGGGAAATCATTTTTTAATTTTAAGCATATGATATAAATGTATTTATTATTTATATGATTTTGTGATAAATAAAAAAGAATGTTTATAACATATAAAGAAAAGAGGTTAGTACTTAATGAAAATGTTTGGTTAGAAAATGAAAATCTTAATGGGCTTTTGGCAGAATGGAACAGGCAAGGCCCGTTCGTTTGGGACGAATTTTAGGGTTGGGAATATTGTTCATTCAGTTTGGTAACGCGTTAGGGTTTGAGCGCGCCGTTTGCTGGGTTTCGTCTTCTTCGTCCTTGTAAGCTTCCTGAGCCATGCCTCTCTGCCTGAGCTACCCCGCTACCGCCTCTTCTTCTCTCATATGGGTTAGACAGTCCTCAAATGATGGTTAGTGTACCGTTTCGAATTGGTTTAGGCGTTTTTTGTTTTAGATTCTTGCATGTCATGATTTATATACTCTGATCTTCGTATTTGCTGTGTTTGTTTTAACAAGGTGATGAGAAGAAAGATAAGGAAGGAAATATACTACCTTGATGGGGAGGAGAGGACGAGGAAGCGCTGAGGAGGCTCAGTGGTGCAGAGGCCCTGTGATGTTCGCGCTAGCTGGCTTTGAGATCCTGGTATCTTTTATCTGATAGCTGTTTTTAGGGTTTTGATGATGATGTTCTGAAAAGCCTTATATTGAAAATTCACTTTTTTCTTCTTCTTCTATGCCACTGTATATTTGTTGCCTATGAGCGTTTTCCCTCTTCTTCTCTTGTTGCCCTGTGTTACCTTGAATTCGCCTCTCCTGTATGTTTGCTTGCCTCTGAGGCTCTTGAATTTTATTGCCCTGTGATGTTTCCTACTGAGGGCCTAGGTTGCCTTTGAATTGTTGCCTTGAACTGGATGCCTCTTGAGATTTTTGTTGAGCTGAATGCCTTTTACCTGTGTTGGATTATGTTTGACAGTATGGTTGAGGGGTTATGTTGGTTCAGTTTCAGTTTATGTGTTTGTGGTTTGTGAGGTTAGACTGGTTTTTTGGGTTCATGGTTCTTTGACAGGTTAATGATTGTTTGTGGTTTAAGCTTTGACAGGATGGTCGGTTTTGAGTTCTGTATTTTGGTAAAGCTGATGCAGGTTTATGAGATTTCTGGTGGTTAAGGCTTGGATAAGGCAGTTTTCTTTTGCTTTGCAGTAGGTTATGTGTTTAGTCTGGTTGATACATGGCTTCATTTTTGTATCTATCTAGTTATGCTTGGTTTATCAGGTTTGAAGGCTAGGCCAGGTTTTTGGTGATTGGTAAGCTTCAGGCTTCGCCTTGGTTTATCAGATTATTGTTGTTTGATGTATGGTTTCGGCTTGTAGGTATGGTGAGGTTTTACAGGTTCTGCAGGTTGATGAGGTTTGATGGTTATGTTTATGTGTTTGTATGTGTTTTGGTTATATGGTTATGAGGCTTTGACGGCAGGTAAGCTTGCAGTAGGTTTTGTGTTGATATGGCCTTTGATGCAGTAGGTTATACTTCAGGTTTGAACCCTGGTTTGGTGGTCTCTCAGATTGCAAGTTATGCTTGCTTTTTTTGTGAGGCTTGTGGGTTTGTATCTTTTCTTGTGATGTTGGTGCTTGGCTCAATCAGGTTTTTTTTGACAGTATGTTTTCTTGTGTTCTTTTGTCCTCTTTCTCTTGGTCTTTGGCGCCCAATACTTATTCAAACCTTGGTCTTTTTCTTGATCCAAGTTGCTGGGTAGTTTTACAAAGTTTCTTGGCACTTTTCTATTTTTGGTAATTGCTTATGCTGTGTACTTCTGCCCAGTTTTGAATAATGCTGAATTGATGCTTCTTTTGGATTGTATCTTTTCTTGTTATTTTTGCCTGTCTTGCCTCAGCCTACAAAACCTGCATATGCTTACTTTATCTCTCTTCTTTTGACTCTATAGTACAGCAGGACATTTAAATATGATTTATTCCGTACTTTGTTCTGAAGGGGCCCTTTGGGAAATGATGATTAAGTTGCTTGCATAACACATTTTTCTCTGCATCTTTTCCTTTCTTTTGACAGCTTTGTGTGCTTTTATTGACATCTTTCCAAAATCTTTGTCAATTCTTTTTATTGGCAGCCTTGGCACTTTGACAGTAAAATGCTCTTTTTGCTTTTGATAGGAAGTGGAATTGGATTTTCTATGCAGTTTGAACTTTGGATTTGAACTATGTAGTTTGAACTTTTAAAAATTATGCATTTTGACATTCATGAATAAAAAATGGAATTCTTCCCTCTTTGTGAACCGGGAGAAATCCCGTGATTTGCAGAGAGGGTCAACTGATCCCAGTCAGTGGCCCCTAATGATGAGCAAATTTTATCTGTCTTTTTTAATTCAACTGCTTTTGACTTTTTTTCTTTTCTTTTCGCAGATAAAAAAAATGGAGCACCGGAGCGAAATAAAGAATGAAGAATTAGAAATAGGATAGAATTTTTATTTTCAATTTAATTTTTGTACACTTATTATTATTTTAAATACTTTGTAATAAATACTCGTATCCAAATAATAACAATTGTAACGACTATTAAATATGAAATAAAAATTCCATTGATATTTAATTCTTTTTCAATTCCTTTTCTTTAATTGTTTACTTGTTATTTATAGTTCCTTAAATAAAATAATATGAAAGTTTAAATTTCAAATATTTTAATTCTTAGAACCATAAATAATCAACTAAACCTTTGTTGATCAAAATAAATGAATTTGACGTATCCATTATTCAAAGCAACGCACAGTCGAACACAAAAACTTAAATAGATGCAATCCTTCTTTTTTTTTTCTGATTCTTTGCCAAGCACTGCAATTCCACACTGCATATTCTCTTTGACTGGCTCAAACAACATGGATTCAAACCACTGTCTCTTTTACTGATTAAATCAAGATAACGCGAATTTTAACCCGAATCTCGGAATAAACTGCAAAGTGCTGTGGAATTTAAATTCTTCTGAGAATATGCCCATAAAACCTTAACTCCTGATTAAATGCCAAATAACGCTCGCCTGATCAAAATTGAACCAAAAATCATCCAAACCCTAAGCCAACTGTATGAAACAAATCAGAGCTCTGAAAATCAGTAAAAACCCTAATTTTGCTTGACTGTCAAGAAAAGTCCGTTTGT
Source organism: Vicia faba (assembly GCA_948472305.1). Lineage (NCBI taxonomy): Eukaryota > Viridiplantae > Streptophyta > Magnoliopsida > Fabales > Fabaceae > Vicia > Vicia faba. Next base: position 641,494,349 of record OX451736.1, on the reverse strand, counting down.
CCGATTCTTGTGCCAGTTTGAAAAGTCAGGAAATGTCTGAAGCTGAGATTGCTTGTAGAAAAATGCGAGGGCAAATTTTGGGGTACAACAGAAGTCTAAGTCTTTTAATTGTTAAACACTCTAGTATTTATTTAATACTTGTGTTGTTATTTGGATTGTTAATTGTGTATCATTCATAAGCTTTTAAGCATTGAATGATTGAAGTTTTTAAACTTATTAATTATGTTGTTTCTTCACTATAAGTGATTGAAGGGATTTGAGGAGGGCCTCATACCTTGGTGAGTCTTAGGTAGAAGCATAACATAGGTAGTGATTAAATGATTAGATCATAAACTGGTCGTTTACTGAGGGTCTATGAATTGATACTATTTAGTGGACTTGTCCCTGGCTTGGTAGCCCCTAGAGTAGGTGTTGTTATACACTGAAATGGGTGAACAATCTCTTGTGTTTTTACTGCTTTTGTTATTAATGCTCTTTACTTGTAAACAAATATTTGTGTCGTGACATCTCATTCGACATCACATATCTGATACCATAATTTCAATTGGTATTAGAGCATGCATCATGCTCTTTATCTGGGTGAGATCCAAGGAAGATACTTTCTGGTACTATGGACAAGGAAGGAGGATTTATGAACAGACCACCCATTCTGGATGGAAGTAATTATGAATATTGGAAACCACGTATGGTTTCCTTTTTGAAGTATTTGGACAACAGGACTTGGAAAGCTGTTTTAAAAGGATGGAAACACCCTGTCAAATAGGGAGAAAATGGAGAACCTACTTTTGAGTTAAAACCAGAAGAATATCGGTCTAAAGAAGAATATGAAATTGCTCTTGGAAATTCTAAAGCCTTGAATTCTATATTCAATGGAATTGACAAGAACATTTTCAGATTAGTGAACACATGTGAAGTAGCTAAGGATGCATGGGGAATTCTTCAATCTACTCATGAAGGCACATCCAAAGTTAAGATGTCAAGACTTCAGTTGCTCACCACAAAATTTGAGAATTTGAGAATGAAGGATGATGAAAGTATTAATGACTTCTATCTGAACATTCTTGAAATTGCTAATGCATCCAGTGCTTTAGGAGAGAAAATACCTGAAGACAAATTGGTGAGAAAGATGCTCATGTCTATTCCCAAGAGATTTGATATGAAAGTGACTGCTATAGAAGAAGCTCAAGACACTGACAAAATGAAAGTGGATGAACTTGTTGGATCCCTTCTGACATTTGAATTAAGCATAAATGAAAGACCTGAAAAGAAGAACAAAAGCATAACCTTTGTATCAAATACTGAAGATGAAGAGGAAGACTGTGATCTGGATACAGATGGAGGAATATAAAATTACTTATCCATGCTTGGAAGACAGTTTAACAAAGTGATAAAAAGAATGGATAGGAACCAAAGATCAAATGTCAAGAACATCTCATATGACATCCATAAGTTAAATGAGTTTGGAAGAAAAAGGGCTGAAGAAAAACACACTCAAGGGAAGGGAGTACAATGTCATGAATGTGAAGGCTTTGGTCATATTAGAGCTGAATGCCCTACATATCTTAAAAAATAGAAGAAGAATTTATCTGTTACTTGGTCTGAAGAGGACTCAGAGAGTGATCTTGAAGAATCTGCCAAATATGTTAAAGCATTGACAGGAAAATATGTATATGATGAAGAGTCTAGTTATGGGGAACTAACCTTTGATGAGTTAGTTGCTTCATACAAATAATTATGTCTCAGAAGTGCATAAGTGTGCCTTGAAGGGGAGAAACAAAAAGTCATCATAACTCAGCTGAAGGCAGAAAGGGAGGAACACTTAAAAACTATTTCTAATCTGGAAAGTGAAGTGACTTCCTTGAATTCAAACCTTGATAGAATGGTCAAATCTCTCAAGATGCTAAATAATGGATCTGACAAACTAGATAAAATTGTTTAAGTGGGGAGAGTGACCGAAGACAAGAGTGGTCTAGGGTTTAATGAGAAAGAGAAACCTAACTCAGAAGAACCTTCATCACATTCCACTCAGGCCAAGTCTAAACCTAAGATGTCGAATAAAATGTCTAAACATCATAGCAAGAAAGGACATCATGGCAAACATCAGGGTAAGAAGAAGTTCAAACACATCAGGGAGAATCCTCAGCCCTGGAGATGTAATCACTGTGGAAGGTTTGGTCATATAAGGCCCTTTTATTTCAAGTTGTATGGGTATCCTAAGACTACTTCTCCTCCCAAGACTGATAAGATTCCACAAAATAGAAAAAAGAAGAAACAATGGATTCCCAAGTCTAATGTTGCTATTTTTATAGCTCACATCTCCCTCAGAGTATCAACCAAAGATGACTGGTATTTTGACAGTGGCTGTTCTAGACACATGACAGGTGTCAAGAATCTGTTGGTAGATGTCAAATCTCATTCCACCAGTTATGTGACTTTTGGTGATGGAGCAAAAGGTGAAATCAAATATGTTGACAAGCTTGATTGTTCAAGAGTCCCTAAGCTTGATGATGTTTTACTTGTTAAAGGGTTAAAAGCTAACCTGATAAGTATAAGCCAATTGTGTGATCAAGGATTCAAAGTTAACTTCACCAAGGAAGAATGTCTCGTATGCAATGAAAAGAATGAAGTTATTATGAAAGGAATCAGATTTAAAGATAACTGTTATCCATGGGTTCCTAAAGAGTTGAACTTCTCCTCAACATGTGTTTTAGCCAAAGAAAATGAAGTTAAACTATGGCATCAAAAATTGGGACACTTGCATCTGAAAGGTATGAAAAGAATTATATCTGAAGAAGCAGTGAGAGGGATTCCTAAGCTCAAGATAGAAGAAGGTAGAGTATGTGGTGACTGCCAGATTGGAAAGCAAATTAAGATGTCACATCAGAAGATCCAACATCTCACCAAATCAAAAGTTTTTGAACTTCTTCACATGGACTTGATGGGACCTATGTAGGTTGAAAGTATTGGTGGTAAGAAGTATGCTTATGTTGTTGTAGATGATTTTTCTAGATACACATGGATAAGCTTTATTTGATAAATATCAGAAACTTTTGAAGTGTTTAAAGATCTCTGTCAAAAACTTCAAAGGGAAAAGGAAAGTCATGTCATAAGAATAAAAAGTGATCATGGAAAGGATTTTGAGAATAATAAATTTGCTGATTTTTGCTCCTCTGAAGGAATCAACCATGAATTCTCTTCTCCCATTACTCCTCAACAAAATGGGATTGTGGAACGCAAGAACATAACCCTTCAAGAATCTGCCAGAGGCATGATTCATGCTAAGAAGTTACCCTACCATTTTTGCATTGAAGCTATGAATATTTCTTGCTATATCCATAACAAAGTTTCTCTAAGGAAAGACACTTCAGCAACCTTATATGAAACATGGAAGGGAAGAAAACCAACTGTTAAATACTTTCATGTTTTTGGAAGTAAATGTTACATCTTAACTGATCGTGAACAAAGGAGGAAGATGGATCCCAAGAGTGATGAAGGAATATTCCTAGGTTACTCTACAAATAGCAGAGCTTATAGAGTTTTTTACTCCATAACCAAATTTATGATGGAGTCAATAAATGTTATTATTAATGATAGAGGATGGAGTACTGAAGAAGATATCTCAGAAGATGTTGGAACATCTTTGTCTGATATTCCAACGGAATCAAATGACAGAAGTATTGATTCTAATCCACCTCAAGAAGATCTTAAGCCTAGTCATTTCAATAAAGAACCTTCAATTAGAACCCAAAGAGATCATCCTAAGGAGCTTATCATAGGATATCTAAATAAAGGAGTTACTACCAGATCAAGAGGTAGGATATCAAACTCTTGCTTTGTGTCAAATATTGAGCCTAAGAATGTCAAAGAAGCCCTAACTGATGAGTTCTAGATTAATGCTATGCAGGAAGAGCTAGAACAATTCAGTAGAAAAGAAGTTGGGATCTTGTTCTAAGACCTGAAGGGACAAATGTGATTGGCACAAAATAGGTGTACAAGAATAAATCTAATGAAATAGGGGCGGTCAGTAGAAACAAAGCAAGGTTAGTTGCACAAGGGTACACTCAAATTGAAGGAGTTTACTTTGATGAAACATTTTCCCCTGTGGCCAGACTTGAATCAATCAAACTTCTCTTGAGAGTTGCATGTATACTGAAATTTAAATTGTTTCAAATGGATGTAAGGAGTGCCTTCTTAAATGGCTATCTGAATGAAGAAGTCTATGTGGAACAACCAAAGGGATTTGTTGACCCAAGTTTCCCTAAATAGGTTTACAAACTGAAGAAAGCTCTGTATGGATTAAAGAAAGCTCCAAGAGCTTGGTATGATAGGTTGACAAAATTTCTTGGTGAGAATGGATACAGTAAAGATGGCATAGACAAAACCCTTTTTGTCAAGGAAGAAGAAGGGAAGATCACGATTTCACAAATTTATGTTGATGATATTATGTTTGGTGGGATGTAAAATGAGATGGTTCAACATTTTGTCAAGCAAATGCAGTCAGAATTTGAGATGAGTCTTGTTGGTGAATTAACCTATTTTCTTGGTCTGCAAGTTAAAAAAATGGAAGATTCCATATTTTCATCTCAAAGCAAGTATGCAAAGAATATAGTAAAGAAATTTGGGATAAAAAATTCCAGTCACAAAAGAACCCCTGCTCCCACACATATGAAGTTGACTAAAGATGAAAAAGGAGTAAGTGTAGATCAAAGTCTCTACAAAAGAATGATAAGAAGTCTTCTATATATCATAGCTAGCATACCAGACATTGCCTTTGCTGTAGGGGTGTGTGCAAGATATCAAGCTGGTCTTAAAGTTAACCATGCCAACCATGTGAAGAGAATCCTTAAATATGTGAATGGGACAAGTGACTATGGCATGCTATACTCTCATGGATCCAGTTCTGCCTTAATTGGTTATTATGATGCTGATTGGGAAGGAAGTGTTGATGATAGAAAAAATACATCAGGAGGATGCTTCTTTCTGGGAAATAATCTCATATCTTAGTTCAGTAAGAAGCAAAATTGTGTGTCTTTGTCCACTGCAGAGGCTGAGTATATTGCTGCAGGAAGAAGTTGTTCTCAATTGGTGTGGATGAAACAAATGTTAACAAAATACAATGTCAAACAAGATGTCATGACATTATTCAGTGATAACTTAAGTTCCATTAACATATAAAAGAATCCCATTCAATACAGCAAGACCAAACATATTGATATCCGTCGTCACTTCATACGAGAGCTTGTTGAAGAAAAGATTGTTGTCTTAGAACATGTAGCCACTGAATTGCAACTGGCTGACATTTTCACTAAGGCTTTGGATGCTAATCAGTTTGAGAACTTAACAGAAAAATTAGGGATTTTCCTATATGAGGGTTTGTAGCAACTAAAGGCGTGTGAGAATATCATTAAAGTGATATTATTTTATTTATGTTTCCAACAAATAAAATTTTGAATGAAATTATTACAGGACTGCCTCAAAGTGTTTCCCACACGCTACAAAATAACATCCTTCTACTTTCACAAACTTTTCATTCTCTTCTACAGAAAAAGAACCCTAGTCATTCTTCATCTTTTTTCTCAAAAATCTTCAAAGATGTCTCAACATCACACATCGTCTTCCTCAAAATATGCCAATGAGAATCTCTCCCTTGACAGAATACTTGATGCTACTCCTCTAACAACCATCCCACCTCTTGGTAAGAAGGTCAAGAAACCTAGATCATCACCTGCTAAGAAATCCAAAGATGATAAAGGTAACTCTTCTACTGCTATTGACAATAGGGCAGAAAAAGAAATTGTTAATATTGATAGAAGCATTAGAAGGCTAGTAGACAACGTGTTAAATGAAGGCTTTGCTGTTCCTGGGATTTCTACCCCTCTTGCTCCTATGCCTCCTCCTGCTGACAAAATAAATGATCTTAAAAGTGATGTTGCTGGATTATACATCTTCAAGAAAGATGTTTCTAAAAGCAAACTTGAGAAGCTTACCACCTATTCTCTAAAATAAGTGGAAGGAGAAAATGTTGAAAAAGATGTTGAGGAAAATGTTGAACAAGATGCTACTGCCTCCAAGAATGCAGAAGGTCAAAATGCTGAGAATGTAGTCAATGTAGAAGAGCTGTCTGATAATGAGCTCATTACTAATATTGTGTTTGGTATTGCAAGAAGACTCAAATCTAGGAAAGTGAAGGATGCAAGTGTCACACACCCTGCCAAGACAATTAAGAAGAAAACCATGTATGGACCCCCAAAAGCAGGAAGTAAAGTGTTCCCACCCTCTAGCAAAAGAAAAGCTAGACCTGTTAGCTCCACAGATGATAATGATGATAATGTAAAAAGATCTAAAAGTAAAAAGAAATCTATGGTTGTTGAATAAGTTGAATCAGACTATGATGTCGAGCAAGATGTCCAGGACATCTCTCCTATAAAAAAGTCTACAAGCAAGAAGATTTATGTTAGGGTTCCTGATGCTCCCCTTGACAAAATTTCCTTCTATTCTATTGGGAATGCTGAAAAGTTGAAGTATGTGTTTCAAAGAAGAGTTGCCCTGGAAAGAGAATTGGGAGCTGGTGCTCTGGAATGCAAAGAAATCATGGAGCTGATATCTTATGCTGAACTGATGAAAATTGTTACCAGGTTTTCCAAATTCTATTAGACTCTTGTTAAGGAGTTTATTGTTAATATTCCTGTTAACTGTGTTGACCATAAAAGTAAGGAGTATAAAAAGGTTTTTGTTAGAGGAAAGTGTGTAGAATTTTCTCCTGACATCATAAATAGATTTCTAGATAGGTCTGAAGATATCTGTTGTAAGCTGGAAGTAACAGATAATCAAATGTGTAGAGCCATCATTGCTAATCAAGTAAGTGAGTGGCCCATGAAAAATAAACCTCCTGTTAGCAAGCTAAGTGTGAAATATGCTATTTTACATAGGATTGGAGCTTCAAATTGGGTTCCCACTAATCACACTTCAACCATCTCCATTAGATTAGGAAATTTTATTTATGTTATTGGAAACCAGAAACTTTTTGATTATGGTACTTACATCTTTTATCAGACTATTAAGCATGCAGGAACCTGTGCCATTAAGATGCCAATTGCTTTCCCTTCCCTCATTTGTGGAATTATTTTTAATCAGCATCCTCGAATTCTAAGTGGAAATGATGTAGTGTGCAAGAGGGAGTCTGCTTTGACCCTTCATTTTAAGCTTTTTTCAGGAAAACATGTCCCAGACTTTGTTTTGACATCTGCACCTACTGAAAAGACCTCCACCAAGGATGACATGATCAATGAATTAAGAGAAGCCTGCAAGGAATTGGATGATGTGATCAGAGTTAGCTCAACAAGGAAGCTAACTTTTGAAAAGATGATCAAGGACCTGCAAAAGGAAAACAACCTTGATGATACAATGAGCTCTGAAGGTGAAGACTCTAGTGAAGAAGGAAGTTCTGGATCAGCCAAGTCAACTAATCCTGGAGACAGTTTAACTAATTGATGACTCTTTATTTGACCATTTTGTTTCATTTTGGCACTTGCATGTGCTTGACATTTGATTTCTATGGTTTGTACCTAAATTACTGATACACTCTTGAATGCATCCTTTTATTTGGCATATTATGACTAAAAAGGGGGAGAGAAATTGACTGACTGACTGACCACTGATTGAGGGAGAGCTCAATACTTAGGGGGGGGGGCTCAATACTTGAGGGGGGCCTCTTGTCTCTGAAGATGTTCTGACATCTTCCCTTATAACAGCTAACTGCTAACTGAGTTTGTGCTTTACTTGCTTTTCTTATGCTGCTACTCTTATATTTCTCTGATAATATATTGCTCTGATAATATGCTCTGATAATGTTTTAGCCAAATTTTGTCAAAGGGGGAGTTTGTAAGTGCTTGTTGGAAGCAATTTTGGTAAAATAATATGTTGTTAATGTTTTGAAAAATGTCTTGACATTTGTAGCAAATTGTTTTGAATGATGTCAAAGCAGATGTCTTGACACCTTCCTCCTGAACTGAACTCAGTCAACATCAGTTTATGTTTTCTGTTTCCTGATTTCCTGCGCACTATAATTCAGGATTTGTGACTCATAGGCTGCGAAAAATATGGAGGAATATTTTTCTATTTGAATCATCTGCATGGATTTTATCTAGGCTTATTTTTATGGAAATATTAAAAATAATTGAATATTTGGTTTTAAGCCCAAGCCCGCAGCTGCGCATATATAAGGACTTTCTTCCTTATTCAAACTACTGCAACTTTTGAAGAAGAATATATTCTTTCTGTTTTAGAAGTCTAAGTCTTTTAATTGTCAAACACTTTAGTATTTGTTGTACCCCAAAATTTTCCCTCTCATTTCTCAAGGAATCACCCTGGATCCTCAAAGTTTGCTTTCATCCAATTCCAAGCCTGGAATTATCAATTTTTCCAAGCAAACCATTCACAAGAGCAAAATGGTCATTTTCACACTGAGAAGTCTAACTTTGACTTTTGGATCAAAATCAAATCTCAAAAATCACATTTCATCAATACATGCTGGAATGTGAAGTTTTGTTTCATCAAGAATTTCAAAAGTCAAATTTTACTTTGGAAAAGTCAAATTCTAAATACTTAGAAATTTTTCTAAGTGTTTAAGAAATATGACAATTTCAGAACTTCTGGGCCAGTGTTCACACTCAGCAAATTCTGGATATTCTCAAGACAGAGTTTGGTCAGAACTTTTGGACCAGTTTTCACAAAGGTTCAGTCAGAGTTTTCCAGGTTAAATCAAAGAAGGTTACTAAGCGTGCTGCAAGCTTACTGTAAAGTCTGAGGGATCCTTCAGAATATGCTGGAACCAGAAGATACAAGGATCAGAAGATTGGATGCTACCTGAAGCAGAACTTCTGATCCAGAATTAAGCAATGATGCATAGTTTCACATGGAAAATCATTTAATGCTCACAACCACTTGTGAGTTTTTATCCAAAGGATTTCCCCCACATGTACCCCTACTGTCTTGGGAAGATAAACTTTTGTGAAAAAGTATGCTAGGCCCTTGCGCTGCTTCTACTTTTCCTTAATTCATGCTGACAAATCCAGCTTAGGTGCTGCTAATCACCCCACTTGGTGCATTGAACCACACTTGTCTAAGCTTACTTCAAGAGTAAGTCAGCATCTAGCATATGATGTTGGTGCCACTTGACCTCTTCAAACTACAAAACCTTTTCCTATAAATAGAACACCATTGGCCATTGAGAAAGGGGTGAAAAACATGAGAAAGAAAAGTCTTGAACCCCTGCAAAAATTCCAAGAATCCACAAAACTATAAACACAAATACAAAACCTTAACTTTTGATTCCTTGCATTCAAACTCCATTTGTTCTCAAGTGTTCTTAACTAAAACCATCCACACAGTTTCTGATTCACATATTAGAAACTGCCCTAACTTCTGTATTCATACTTCCATACACTCTTCATCCACCTCCACCTCAAAGAAGTCAGAATATCACCCCTTGGCTGCTCCAGAATTTGAAAACTTCCATCCTGCTGAGTACGTGAAGAAGTTGCTCAGAACATCACCAGAGTTCAGGACCAACCTCCAGTTCATAGAATCTTTTCCAGCTGCAAGGTAAGTTTTCTGCTGACTCTCATCATACTAATTAGGCATTGTCAGATTTTGCATATTTAACACAATGTAGATATTCTGATCCTGATGATGTACATATTCTGAAATTTCATGCATCTGCCTGCCTAAGTAGAAGGAATCCCAGTTCATAGTTTCATAAAAAATTAGGACTCAGAATTAGGATTAGCAATTTCATGTTGCTTCTGATTTGTGCTTTTGATATTTCATGAAACTTGTCATAACTGTTATATGTGCAACTTCTGTTATGTTAAGAAATAACTAAGTTGTCGATGTTCTGACTGACATGAATAGAGGCAAAGTTTTGACAGTTTCATCGGAACTTCTGAAAACTTCCAAATTCTCAGAAGATCCAGAACTTCTAAACTCCCATATTTCTACTAACGTTATTTCTGTTTGTGCAGCAAGTCAGAGTCAGAACTTCTGACCTCTTCTATTTTCAGCATTTGCGCTGATTTTGTTTTCTTTCTCTTTTATTATTTTTTTTGCCACCATCTTTATTTTTCATTAATCAAAAAACACCAAAAATATTTCATATTCACATGTTATATTTTCTTTTAACATAAAAAGACAAAAAATATTTTCTTAAACAAAACTTATTTCTTCTTTTTAAAAGACAAATATTTTACATTTCCTGTACATTCTTATCCATTCAATATGGTTGTAATAGTAACATAGGATTTAATTTGCAATCCCTATTTGAAATTTGTACACCCCATCCCCCTAATGATTGTAATAGCGTAGAATCTTTATTTTCCGTACTTTTATTGCTTTCATATATTGTTAGTAATTAGGGTGTGTATGGCAAGACTAAAACTAATGTTTATAAAACCCTAGTTCAAGACAAATTATGCATGCAATAAAATACACTTTGCACACATGCACCCTTAGGGTAATTCCACTTGTTGACTTATAAAAATATCCATGTTATGCATGTGGGATGTCTTAGCACAAACAAATCGAAAAATACAAGATCATAGTCCCTCGATGACGCTATCAAAGTTGCCTTTCAAAATGATCTTAGTCCCTAAAAAAAGTGCTAAGTCATCTCATAACATTGCTATCATGGTTATACGATGACCCATGCCGTCCCTTCATATCCAACGATGGGGCTTCTTACCAAGTCAATGGTAAGATAACAACATCTAACGGAGGAGGAAAAGCACACTTAAGACCTTTTGAGTAGGTAGATTACTTTTAGTTACTTGTTCACTCGCAAAACAAATATCCTTGATATTTTCAGAAACAATCACATACACTTTCCAAACATCTTCCAAAATTGAAACATTTTCAAAAGTTCAACACTTTGTATACGTTCTTACGAACGAGAACTATTACAAAGTTTGCCTAAACGATGGCACCTTTTCAAAATACTTTCAAAAACCACACAAAGCACATTTTTCAAACAAAAGCAAGTGATCTAGCAAGTAACTAAGAGTCCATGGAAAACCATGGATGAAAAGGGTGCTAATACCTTCCCTTTTCATAATCTACCTCCCGAACTCAAAAACATATCTAAAGGTCTTTCCTGTGATTTTTCACCTTTCCCTTTTGGATAAAAGAAAAGTCGGTGGTGACTCTTGCTAAACCGCAACATTTGCAAACACAAAACACAAAACCTCAAAGTCAGTTCTCCCACCGTATCACAGAACTGGCGAATCTGTTGGGGAAGATCTTCTAAAAGCGAGGTTACCTTAGGGTTAGGTTACATTTACTTGCTTACATTGTTTGATTTATTTGCTTTACATTATGCTTCCTTGTTTGGGTTTGTTTTAAATCCTACACCCGAATTTGGGGACACCTTTTAGGTAAGTAGCAATAAACTATGAGGGAACTGTGCGGGGTATACCGACACGGTTGAAGCAATAGCTACGTTGATGTGGCACTTTGGTTGGTACCAGTAACCCTTGAGTCAGTCAAGGAGAGTACGGGGCCTTCGCGTGGTGTCGTGAAGCATCAACTGACCTTAGAACCTTACTTGACCAACTTGGCCATTAGGAAGTAGCGAGATAACCGGCTTTGGTGCAGTCCGAAGTTGGTTGATACTCGATGCTACACTCATTGAGGTTTGAATCTTGAGTTTTGTTTGGTTGCGAGTCAATCTCCTATTGAACGAAACTTGGGGAAAAGATCAGTGATATTGAGATTCCTTAGAACCCGGTTACTATTAACTAGGACAGGTTGAGCCAACTAAACTTTAAGAGGGTACTTACCTACAAACTCCATGCAAGCCTAAACCTAAGGACTTGTCTACTTTGTGTGAATATGATTACTTGTATATAAATTTGCTTACCTCATATATTTTTACATAGCATCATAACATCATACCATAGCATTCTCACTAACCATTTCAAGGATTTTTGGAATTCATATTTGTTCTGTTTTGTAGGACATGGCTTCCGCTCGTAGGAGCACTATCCAAGTCAGTCTCGTGAGGATACCTCCACAACTCAAGGATTTAGTATCAAGGGTCCCTGAAGATTCTCCATTCACCAAAAGACATGGTCGACTCCTTAGTTTGGTTACCTCAAGTATTGAAGAAGATATGGTAAAGGTGCTTGTCCAATTCTTCGACCCTTTGCATCATTGCTTCACTTTTCCCGATTACCAACTTATGCCTACTTTGGAAGAATTTTCTCAACTCACGGGGATCCCTATTCTTGATCAGTTACCTTTCAACGGTATTGAAAGAGACCCTAAACCTGAGGAAATTGCTCGAGCTCTACATTTACAACCATCTGACATAGTAGCAAATTGGGTAACAAGGAGTGGTGTCAAAGGGTTCCTAGCAAAGTTTTTGTTGGAGAAGGCTCAAGAGTGTTGGAATACTTTGGATCTACAAGCCTTTGAGGAAATTTTGGCTCTTCTCATCTATGGGTTGGTACTATTTCCCAATCCTGACCAATTTATAGATGTAAATGCGATCAAAGTTTTCATATCTCGTAATCCGGTGCCTACACTGCTTGGAGACATCTTGCATTCTCTTCACTCTCGCACTTTGAAGAAAAAAGGGACTTTGATGTGTTGCACTCCTCTTTTGGCTAGGTGGTTTATTTCGCACCTACCTCGATCCGTGGTGAAGAATGAACAAGGTATGAGGTGGTCTAAAAGATTGATGTCACTTTCACATGCTGATATCCATTGGTATTATCGCTCTTTGGAAGACATTACCATCATTGATCGCTGTGGGGAATTCCCTAATGTCCCTCTACTTGGAATTAGGGGAGGCATTACTTACAACCCTTGTTTAGCTTTGCAACAATTTGGATACGCTAGGAGGGATGGCCCTCATGAGGTACTCATCCAAGGAATTGTGTTTGACTACGAAAGCGATACCCAAGGTTACCGTCAAAGATTTATACGAGCTTGGGGTATGGTTAACAAAGTTGATAGCAGGACGTTGGGGCGTAAGAATTCCATTCCTTTGGAACCTTATCTTAAATGGGTGAGGGCTCGCGCTCAAAGTCTTAAGATGCCTTATGAAGCCGTCTTACCTGTTATCATGGAGCCAGTAATTGAGGGAGACGTTCCACATACTATCCTTTATCCTGATATGCCTATTCTCTTGAAGATTTGCAAAACGCTTGGATTCAGTTAAAAGGAGAGCGAGACACCTTTGAAGCCAAGTTCAATGAGGGCGAGAAGAAGATATTAGAGCTTACAAGGGAGCTTCATGAAGAAAGGAGTTTAAACACCTACATTGCGCCAAAGAGGATGCGCACAACTTTTCTGTCTTAGGAGTTTACTTTATGTTTATTTTTGTTGTTGTAAGCCCAAGAGGCGTGTTTGTATTCAAATCAGAACTCTTTAATGCAAGTTAACGTTTGTTCACTCTTTGTCTATACAAATTTAAATTCTTTAAATCCTTGAAATCATTTGCATATTGCATATTCATGCATCATGACATGACAGGTTTCCGCATAACAGGTTTCCTTATCTCTCCGCTGTTTATTTCAGCAAGATAGATCTAGAGAAACCTGTGACGGAACTCCATGACCAGAATTCCCAATTTCAGGAAGCTTTACTCGCCCTGGCCAAGGGGAAACAAGATATGATGGCTCTATTGGCCGCTAAGAAGAAGCCAAAGAAGAAAGCTCTACTCAACATGGGTAAAAGGTTCAAAGAGACAATCCGTCAAATTCCAGTAGAGGAAGATTCATCCGAAGAGGACGAGAATCAGATTAGAGAGGTCAAGAGTACTCAGGCTGACTGTATCAATGACCAAGAATTTGATGATGATTATTTCAGTGAACAATATCCGCCCGCAGACATCAAATACAAGCAGCTAGAAGACAAGTTAAAGGCTGTTGAAATCCAAGTTGTACCCGGTTTAAATTTTGACGATTTGGGCTTAATCTCTGGGGTAGTCATTCCCAACAAGTTCAAAATACCAACCTTTGCGAAATACGATAGGGTTTCTTGTCCAAAGCTCCATTTGAAGTCCCATGTGTGCAAGATACAACTGCACACAGCTGATAAAAAACTCTGGGTTCACTTTTTCCAAGAGAGTCTGGTTGGAACGCAACTTGAATGGTTTTATCAGTTGGATGGCTCTCGCATCAATACTTGAGAGGGTCTAGCTACTACCTTCTACCATAAATATCAGTACAACACCGACTTGGCACCGACAAGCGTTCAATTGCAAGATATGACCATGGGGAAGAATGAAGGGTTTAAGGAATATGCACAGAAGTGGAGAGACCTTTCTAGTAGGGTCCAACCTCCCTTGACTGATAGGGAACACATTGACATATTCATGGGCACATTATTAGGTCCTTTCTTTAATCTATTGGTTGGCTTCTCTTCTTCTAGCTTCACCGAATTAATCTTAACCGGTGAAAGAGTTGAAAGTCGCATCAAAAGTGGGAAGATCTCTGTAGCATCTACCTCCACTCCCAATCCTGTCAAGAAACCTTTTGCTGCGAAGAAAGAAGTTAATGTTGTACATGGGGTAAAGGCCCATACCAAGAAGAATAATCATCCGTCTGTCAATGTTGTCCGAATCTCCAATCCAACTCCCACTCCAAGACCATCTACAAATCATCAACATTTTGAAGCTCCAAGAAGACAGTTTACGAGGTTAGGCATGTCATTATCTCAAGCCCTTCAACATCTGCTCAAGGCTAATTTAGTGACATTGCGTGATCCTCCCGCCAACCCTGACACCTCGTCACCAAGATATAATCCAAACGCAAAGTGTGCTTACCATTCAAACAACCCCGGGCATGAGACTGATCAATGTTAGGCCTTGAAGAACAACATACAAGATTTAATTGACAACAAGACTATTGAATTTGATCCTCCTCCGACGCCAAATGTAATTACCGCTCCAATGCTGAAGCATGAAAAAGGTGTTAATGCTGTCGAAGATACAATTTTCATTGCCTCTGTTGAAGAATTAACTACTCCATTGAATGTAATCAAGAACAATCTGTTGAAAGCTGGGATTTTCCCTGGCTGTGAAAAAGACTGTGTGTGCTATATGAGACAACCCAATGGGTTTGAAGAACTGAAGAAAGGTATACAACGCCTAATGGATATCCGTGAAATTCTATTCGAAAAGATTCCCACCATCAAAAATTCAATCGACAAAGCTGAAGATTTGGCCATCATAACAATTTCAAACATACCTCTTAGGATCTCATCCAAAGGTTCTATCAGGATTTCGAACGAACCAATCCTTGCTTCTCTCATAATCACTACTGTCGGACCTGTTCCATACACCTCTGATAAAGCGGTACCATAGAATTACAGTGCTGAGGTTTATTACCATGGGGTAAAACAAGATTCTTGGATTAATGATAATGAAGTTGGTGTTACTAATATTAATGGTTCTAGTAAAGTCACAAGAACATGAAGGGTCTTTTCCCCTGTTATCTCACCACCAACCACTACCACAGTTCCAGTCCGCATAACCAACGACAATTCTGGTGCCAGTACTAAAGGGAAAGGGAAAGAAGGTGGGCCTGCTAGGGAGGAGGCACCTACTAAAAAGTTTGTTATGGAAGAACCATCCACTCAAGAGATGGATGAGATTCTGAAGATCATCAAGAAAAGCGACTTCAAAATAGTAGAGCAGTTGGGGCAAACCCCTTCTAAAATATCAATGTTGTCCTTATTGCTATGTTCTGACGCCCATGCACATGCTTTGATTAAGTTATTGAAAAAGGCTCATGTGCCTCAAGAAACCACAGCCGACCAATTTGAGAACTGCGTAGCAAGTCTGACAGCTGACAATGGTCTAGGGTTCTCCGACGCAGATTTAACTCCCATGGGAAAGAATCACAATAAAGCCTTGGATGTTTCTGTTGAATGTAAGAGGACCATGCTGGCACATGTTTTGGTTGACACAGGCTCATCTTTAAATGTGTTATCTAAAGGCGCTTTAGATCGGCTAGATTGTGAAGGTTTGGTTTTGAAGGCAAGTGACATTGTTGTGAGGGCATTTGATGGGTCGAAAAGGATGGTTCATGGAGAGGTGGATCTCCCAATTAAGGTTGGTTCACAGATTTTCAACTCCACATTCTATATAATGGACATACAGCCTGCGTATTCTTGCTTGCTTGGGCGCCCATGGATCCATGGGGCAGGTGCGGTCACTTCTACTCTCCACCAGAAGTTAAAATATCCAGTTCAAGGGAAGGTTGTCACTGTTTGTGGTGAAGAAGAATTTATGGTAAGCCATCTCAATTCTTTCAAGTATGTAGAAATGGATGGCGAATTCATAGAAACTCCTTGCCAAACGTTTGAAGTTGTGGCCACCACCAAAATCTCCTCCGACACTCCAAGAGATGATAAAGTTATCCCCAAGATGGTTTCTCTTAAGGATGCCCGTGATGTGGTAGAAGAAGGAAACAATATGATGTGGGGTCAATTCCTCGATATCCCGTTCAAGGCAGACAAGTTTGGGTTAGGTTTCACCTCCAAAGCTCAGACAGAAGTTATAAGTGCTCGTACTGGAAAGCTACCTCTCCACCTCAAAAATCACGAAGTGAATGCTGTAGAAGACTCTGATGATGAGTGTGCTTTTGAAGACTGGATCTACCCAACAACCGAAGGGAAGCTTAAAAATTGGCATGCAAAGGATTTCACTCATGTTTCTTTCATTGAGGAGTAATTACTGTTTACTTTTTCTGTCAATTCAGGAACTCTATGTCTGTAATATTATTTCCAAACAACGACTTTTAAGCCATGTGCCTTTCCCGGGGCACTTTGGTCCTTTTGTCAAGGGTTTTATTTATGTTCATCTAATCATATGATCATTCAGTACATTGGACTCTTTTGCATTCAAATATTTGTGTTCATTGTCTTTCTTTTCTTTCAAATACATTTTCAAAAAAATAGCCATGTATCTTACATGCACACACACACACACACACACACACACACACACACACACACACACACACACACACACACACACTCTTGCAGGTCTACATCCACTCTGGATCCTATTGCCAATGACTATACTATTTCCAACTATGACTTTGAATATCCCATCAACCAAGCTGAAGACGAAAGTGAGGAAGATTGTGATATACCAGGAGAACTAGTCAGACTTCTATTACAAGAAGAAAAAAACTATTCAACCATATGAAGAGACAATTGAGATTATCAACTTGGGTACTGAGTCAGATAAGAAGGAAATAAGGGTCGACGCTAATTTGGAAAGCAGTGTTAAGAGCCGTTTGGTTCAAATGTTGCGCGATTATATGGAAGTATTTGCTTGGTCATATAAAGATATGCCTGGGTTGGATACCGATATCGTGGTTCATCGTCTGCCAACTAAAGAAGACTGCCCTCCTGTTAAACAAAAAGTTCGTCGCCTGAGGCCTGACATGTCTGAAAAGATCAAAGCCGAAGTAACGAAACAGTTTGATGCAGGGTTCCTAGCTGTAACATCCTATCCTCAATGGGTGGCCAATATAGTGCCAGTGCCAAAGAAAGAAGGGAAAGTTCGCATGTGCATAGACTATAGGGATCTGAATAGGGAAAGCCCCAAGGATGATTTCCCTCTATCACACATTTACGTCTTAGTCGATAATACTGCTCAACACAAGGCCTTCTCATTCATGGATGGCTTCTCGGGCTATAATCAAATAAAGATAGCTCCCGAAGATATGGAAAAAACTACTTTCGTTACGCAATGGGGCACCTTCTGCTACAAAGTCATGCCCTTCAGATTAAAAAATGCAGGGGCAACATATCAAAGGGCTATGGTGGCTTTATTTCATGACATGATTCATCATGAGATAAAGGTATATGTGGATGATATGATTTCTAGATCACAAACCGAAGAAGAACATCTCGATCACCTGCACAAACTATTCGAGAGACTGAATAAGTACAACCTGAGGTTGAACCCTAACAAGTGCACATTTGGAGTATGCTCTGGAAAGCTTCTACGTTTTGTTGTCAGCGATAAAGGCATTGGGGTTGATCCCGCCAAGATAAAAGGCCATCCAAGAAATGCCAGTCCCTCATTCTGAAAAAGAAGTCAGAGGATTCTTGGGTCGTCTCAATTACATTATCCGTTTCATATCACACTTAACTGCTACTTGTGAGCCACTCTTCAAACTCTTGAAGAAAGATCAAGTAGTCAGGTGGAACGAGGAATGCCAGATTGCTTTTGACAAAATCAAATAATACCTACAAGAACCTCCTATTCTCATGCCTCCAGTTGAAGGAAGACCCCTGATCATGTACTTGACAGTACTAGAGAATTCTATGGGGTGTGTTTTGGGCCAACATGACGAGTCTGGCTGAAAAGAGCATGCTATTTATTATCTGAGCAAAAAGTTTACCGACTGTAAAACTAGATATTCACTGCTCGAGAAAACTTGTTGCGCTCTGGCATGGGCTACTCGCCAGCTAAGATAATATATGTTGACTAATACCACTCTGTTGATTTCTAAGATGGACCCAATCAAGTACATCTTTGAGAAACCTGCCCTTTCCGGACGAATAGCCAGATGGCAAATCATCTTGACTGAGTATGACATTCAATACACAAATCAAAAAGCCATCAAAGGAAGCGTACAAGCATATCATTTGGCCCATCATGCTGTGGATGATTATCAGTCAATGAACTTCGACTTCCCTGATGAGAATATTATGCTGGTAACCGGCTGTGCGAAACTTAGACCGTATGACGGACCTGAACAAGGATCCCGATGAACTATGGTATTCGATGGGGCTTCCAACACCTTAGGTAACGGAATTGGTGTTGTGATCATCTCTCCTAAAGGTTGCCTCACTGCTTTCACTTCCAGACTATGTTTCGATTGCATAAACAACATGGCCGAATACGAAGCATGCATCTTAGGTCTGAAAGCTACTATTGACTTAAGGATCCAGCATTTGAATGTGTTCGGAGACTCTGCCCTAGTGATCATCCAAGTAAAAGGATATTGGGACACTAAACACCCTAATCTTATCCCTTACAAGGAACTTGTGCTATCCCTGATTCCTCACTTCGAAGAGATTACTTTTGAGCATTTCCCTAGGGAAGAAAACCAGTTGGCCGACGCTTTGGCAACCATGTCTTCAATGTTCAAGGTCAGATGGGACAACGAAGCCCCATATGATAACAATTAAAATATTCGATGAACCTGCACATTACTATGAGCTCGATACCGATGCGGAAAAGCCATGGTACCATGAGGTGATGAGATACCTTGAAGCACAAGAATATCCAGAAGGGGCATCTATCAATGACAGAAGGTTCTTACGAAGATTTGCAGCCAAATTCTTCCTAAGTAACAGGATGTTGTACAAGCTCAACCATGATTCAACTCTACTCCGATGTGTGGACAAGAAGGAGGCAGAGGAAATTATGGAAGACATGCACGATGGCCTTTTTGGTACTCACTCAAGTGGACATACGATGGATAAGAAAATCTTAAGAGCAGGTTACTATTGGTCAACGATGGAGACCGATTATCATCAACATTCAAGAACTTGTCACAAATGCCAAATCTATACTGACAAGGTCCGTGTACCTCAAATCCATCTAAATGTCATGACCACTCCGTGGCCATTTGCAATGTGGGGCATTGACATGATCGGAGAAATCAAACCTACAGCTTCCAACGGACATCACTTCATTCTTGTCGCCATCGACTATTTTACCAAATGGGTCGAAGCTGCCTCACTTGCCTCAGTCACCAAGAATGTGGTAGCCAGATTCATCAGACACAACCTCATCTGCCGTTATGGTATCCCCGAAAGGATCATCACCGACAATAGGACTAACCTCAACAATTCCATGATCAGGGAGTTGTGCACTCAATTTAAGATCAAGCATCACAATTCTTCTCCGTATAGACCGAAAATGAATGGCGCAGTCGAAGCGGCCAACAAAAATATCAAGAAGATTGTGCAGAAAATGGTAGTGACCTATAAATATTGGCATGCGATGTTACCATTTGCTCTACATGGCTACCATACTTCAACTAGAACATCAACTAGGGCAACTCCCTTCTCTCTAGTCTATGGCATGGAAGCTGTTTTGCCAGTAGAAGTTCAAATTCCCTCGTTGAGGATTATGATCGAGGCAGGCCTAGGCGAAGACGAGTGGATTCAAACGAGATTGGATCAGCTGAACTTGATCGATGAAAAACGATTAGCTGCTATTTTCCATGGTCAGACGTATCAAAAACGGATGATCAAGGCTTTCAAAAAAAAGGTCAAGCCTCGAGTATATCAAGTTGGTGACCCGGTGATAAAACGCATCATTTTACCACAAGGTGACCCCAGAGGAAAATGGACTCCCACCTATGAAGGGTCGTTTGTTGTCAAGAGAGTTTTTTCTGGAGGTGCCATGATACTGACCACCATGGACGGTGAAGGTTTCCCACATCCTATAAACGCTGACATAGTTAAAAAATACTACGCATAAGAAACCCGTTAGGTTGACACACCTAAGAAAAATAAGGGCATCCCGACAAACCAAAAGGTTTGGGCAAAAATTAGGGATATATGCAAAAGATTGTACACCTGGCAAGTTGAAAACCCGAAAGGGCGACTTGGGCAAAAAAGGGTATCCTGGTGGATCGAAAACCCGAAAGGGAGGTTCAGGCAAAAATTAAGGATTAAAAGCGTATGACTATGTCCCGTGAAATCAACACAGTCAATTCTATCACCAAGGTCCAAGTTCAAATGGTCCAGGATCAATCCAATCAATTTCGATAAACGACAAAGGACGTTCGAAGACATTGTGGCAATAGTAGAGCTGGAAGGCAATGAGATCATTTCACATGGCTATTTGTTTTCATTCTCAATTTTGTTTTCCTTTTTGACGATTTCCTCTTACTAGGATCTCCGTCTCCATGTACAAAAACGCCTATTCATGGGCAAAATATCAATACAAATACACTTTGAAGTGAAAACTGTCTCTGTTTTGAATGCAAATTTGTCCAACGACTAAAATTGAATGAACATATGCATATGAACATAATTAAAACTATTTGGCACATGTGTCCTGCTAAGTAGCAGCATCAACAACAGAGCATCAACGCACAACAGCAGTGAGCATCTCTTTAATGTATATAAAATAGCTCCACAAAGTTATCTCATCATCATTATCCCCACCAGGACGGCAACAATAAACCTTTCCCCAACGGAGTTGCCCACAAAATCTCTTTACATGGGATAATCCCTGGTCAGAGTCTCAATCTCTTGGCAATTTTCTCCCCAGCTAAGTCAATTTTTACAAGATTGAAGCCTAGGGGATCTCTTCCTAAAAGAAATTCACTTCCTCAACAGGGTTTATTTTCCCAACAGAGTTATTTCCCCAGCCAAGTGCAAATTTCTCAACGTACAACAATCAAGACACCCCGAATTTCCCAACTGAGTCCATCATCCCCAACTAAGTATATCTTCTGCAGTTGAGCCCAAAACTCCCCAGATGAGCCCATCATCCCCGACTGAGCCCATCATCCCCAGTTAGGTGTATCCTCCCCAAGCCGAGTTTGCCTTGCTCGACTGAGTCTATACTCTCCAGTTTGAATTTCCCTTTCAAATTACTGCAAATCATAGGGCCACAACCCCTAATCCCCAGTAAAGCCGTCAGCAAATCCTTTACTATTTCCAAGATGCTATGAAGCTTGGATCCGACCAGATATTAGCACAATTTTCAAGTTATTACTGAAGCCTGGACCCGACCAGATAACAGTTTGACTTCTTCAATTACTGAAACCTGGAACCGACTAGATAACAATTTGACTTCTTCAATTACTGAAACCTGGACCCGACCGGATAACAGTTTGAGTTACTGAAGCCTGGACCCGACCGGATAACAGATGATCTCAAAATGATATGAAACCTGGACCTGACCAGATAGTAGCCTAACTCTTCAAATATATAGAAGAACCTGAACTCAATCCGACCAAGGTTTAATTTCTTTTCCCCAATAGTGTTGTCTCTCTATCCCCAACAAACGACTGAGAAACTTGGACCTGACCAGATATCAGTCCTCATTTCCTTCCTTTCAAGAAAGCCGTTGCGAAGTCTGGATCCGACCAGATAGCAATCATCCTCAGAGATTCATTGTGAAACCTAAAAACCGACCAGATAACAACTAAATCCCCAAGCAGTCTATTGTGAAGCCTGGACCCGACCAGATAACAATTGACCTCATCAAAGAAATCTGCAAAGCCTGGACCCGACCAGATAACATTTTTCAACCAGTTTATTGTGAAGCCTGGACCCGACCAGATAATAATTGACCTCATCAAAGAAATTTGCAAAGCCTGGACCCGACCAGATAATAGTTTTCAACCAGTTTATTGTGAAGCCTGGATCCGACCAAATAACAATTGACCTCATTAAGAAATTTGCAAAGCCTGGACCCGACTAGATAACAGTTTTCAAACAGTATATTATGAAACCTGGAGCCCGACCAGATAACAATTAACTATGATTCCCAGAAAGACACTATGAAGCTTGGATTCGACCAAATAATAATATAGCTTTCCAAAAGACCATGAAGCATGGACCCGACCAAATGACTATTTAATTTCAAGGGATTTTTTGCAAAGCCTGGACCCGGCCAGATAATAGTTAATTCATCCTTTCCTCCGATAAGTTACTGTGAAGCCTGGATCTGACCAGATAACAGTTAACCTCCGCATCCCCAACAAGTTATTGTGAAGCCTGGACCCAACCAGATAACTATTCAATTTCAAGGAATTTTCTGCAAAGCCTGGATCCGACCAGATAACAATTAATTCATCTCTTCTTCCAGTAAGTTGCCATGAAGCCTGGATCCGACCAGATAGTAGCCGACTACTTCATCCTCAACAATTGTGAAGCCTGGATCAAACCAGATAACAACTGACATTTGAGTGATGTCCCAGAAAAAGCATCCTTTCAACAAAATTTGAAGATATGCATGTTCTTTGTTTCCAACAGGCAATCAAGGATTCGACCTCCCAGGATTTCCTCAGCAGTAGTCAGGGATTTATGTTTCAGACAAAAACATACATTTCACATTCATACATTTTAGCATGTACATACCATATGAATTTAGCATGATACCACATCTGGTGAACATCATGCAAAGCATCTGCATTTTACTAACCTCTTTTCTCACAGGTAAAACATCAAGTTTAGTATAAATCAAGAAGAGATTTGTGTTGATACTTCTTCCAGAGTTTACCAACATTCCTCCAAATGGCATCTATAAGCCCATTCACCATCCATCTTCAAGTGCAAATTTCTAGGTACTCTAGTGTTTAATCATCTTTCACATTCAAGTCACGAATAGCGGATCTACCAATCTAACTCTTCAGGTTTAAGATTGAACAGGGGCAACTGTTGTACCCCAAAATTTGCCCTCTCATTTCTCAAGGAATCACCCTGGATCCTCAAAGTTTGCTTTCATCCAATTCCAAGCCTGGAATTATCAATTTTTCCAAGCAAACCACTCACAAGGGAAAAATGGTCATTTGCATACTAAGAAGTCTAACTTTGACTTTTGGATCAAAATTAAATCTCAAAAATCATATTTCATCAAGACATGCTGAAATGTGAAGTTTTGTTTCATCAAGAATTTCAAAAGTCAAATTTTACTTTGGAAAAGTCAAATTCTAAATACTTAGAAATTTTTCTAAGTGTTTAAGAAATATGACAATTTCAGAACTTCTGGGCCAGTGTTCACACTCAGCAAATTCTGGATATTCTCAAGACAGAATTTGGTCAGAAATTCTGGACCAGTTTTCACAAAGGTTCAGTCAGAGTTTGCCAGGTTAAATCAAAGAAGGTTACTAAGCATGCTGCAAGCTTACTGGAAAGTCTGAGGGATCCTTCAGAATATGCTGGAACCAGAAGATACAAGGATCAGAAGATTGGATGCTACGCTGAAGCAGAACTTCTGATCCAGAATTAAGTAATGATGCATAGTTTCACATGGGAACTTATTTAATGCTCACAACCACTTGTGAGTTGTTATCCAAAGGATTTCCCACACGTGTACCCCTACTGTCTTGGGAAGATAAACTTTTGTGCAAAAGTATGCTAGGCCCATGCGCTGCTTCTACTTTTCCTTAATGTATGCTGACAAATCCAGCTTAGGTGCTGCTAACCATCTCACTTGGTGCATTGAACCATGCTTGTCTAAGCTTACTTCAAGAGTAAGTCAACATCTAGCGTATGATGTTGGTGCCACTTGACCTATTCAAACTACAAAACCTTTGCCTATAAATAGAGCACCATTGGCCATTGAGAAAGGGGCGAAAAACTTGAGAAAGAAAAGTATTGAATCCCTGCAAAAATTACAAGAATCCACAAAACTATAAACACAAATACAAAACCTTAACTTTTGATTCCTTGCATTCAAACTCCATTTGTTCTCAAGTGTTCTTGACTAAAACCATCCACACAGTTTCTGATTCACATATTAGAAACTGCCATAACTTCTGTATTTATAATGCCATATACTCTCCATCCACCTCCACCTCAAAGAAGTCAGAATATCACCCCTTGGCTGCTCCAGAAGTTGAAAACTTCCATCCTGCTGAGTACGTGAAGAAGTTGCTCAGAACATCACCAGAGTTCAGGACCAACCTCCAATTCACAGAATCTTTTCCAGCTGTAAGGTAAGTTTTCTGCTGACTCTCATCATACTAATTAGGCATTATCAGATTTTGCATATTTAACACAATGTAGATATTCTGATCCTGATGATGTACATATTCTGAAATTTCATACATTTGCCTGCCTAAGTAGAAGGAATCCCAGTTCAGAGTTTCATAAAAAATTAGGACTCAGAATTAGGATTAGAAAATTCATGTTGCTTCTAATATTTCATGAAACTTGTCATAACTGTTATATGTGCAACTTCTGTTCTGTTAAGAAATAACTAAGTTGCAGATGTTCTGACTGGCATAGATAGAGGCAAAGTTCTGACAGTTGCATCGGGACTTCTGAAAACTTCCAAATTCTCAGAAGATCCAGAACTTCTGAACTCCCATATTTCTACTAACGTTATTTCTGTTTGTGCAGCAAGTCAGAGTCATAACTTCTGACCTCTTCTATTTTCAACATTTGCGTTGATTTTGTTTTCTTTCTCTTTTATTATTTTTTTTGCCACCATATTTATTTTTCATTAATCAAAAAACACCAAAAATATTTCATATTCACATGTTATATTTTCTTTTAACATAAAAAGACAAAAAATATTTTCTTAAGCAAAACTTATTTCTTCTTTTTAAAACAAGACAAATATTTTACATTTCCTGTACATTCTTATCCATTCAATATGGTTGTAATAGTAACATAGGATTTAATTTGCAATCCCCATTTGAAATTTATACACCCCATCTCCCTAATGATTGTATAGCGTAGAATCTTTATTTTCCATACTTTTATTGCTTTCATATATTGTTAGTAATTAGGGTATGTATGGCAAGACTAAAACTAATGTTTAGAAAACCCTAGTTCAAGACAAATTATGCATGCAATAAAATATACTTTGCATACGTGCACCCTTAGGGTAATTCCACTTGTTGCCTTATAAAAATGGCCATGTTATGCATGTGGGATGTCTTAGCACAAACAAATCGAAAAATACAAGATCATAGTCCCTCGATGACGCTATCAAAGTTGCCTTTCAAAATGATCTTAGTCCCTAAAGAAAAGTGTTAAGTCATCTCACAATATTGCTATCATGGTTATACGATGACCCATGCCCGTCCCTTCACATCCAACGATGGGACTTCTTACCAAGTCAATGGTAAGATAGAAACATCTAAAGGAGGAGGAAAATCACACTTAAGACCTTATGAGTAGGTAGATTACTTTTACTTACTTGCTCACTCTCAAAACAAATATCCTTGCTATTTTCAAAAACAATCACATACACTTTCCAAACATCTTCCAAACTTGAAATATTTTCAAAAGTTCAACACTTTGTATACGTTCTTACGAACGAGAACTATTACAAAGTTTGCCTAAACGATGACACCTTTCCAAAATACTTTCAAAAACACACAAAGCACATTTTTCAAACAAAAGCAAGTGATCTAGCAAGTAACTAAGAGCCCATGGAAAACTATGGATGAAAAGGATGCTAATACCTTCCCTTTTCATAATCTACCCCTCGAACTCAAAAACATCTCTAAAGGTCTTTCCTGTGCTTTTTTCACCTTTCCCTTTTGGATTAAAGAAAAGTCGGTGGCGACTCTTGCTAAACCGCAACATTTACAAACACAAAACGCAAAACCTCAAAGTCAATTCTCCTACCGTATCACATTATTAATTTAATATTCATGTTGTTATTCATATTGTTATTCATAAGCTTTTAAGCATTGAATGATTGAAGTTTTTAAACTTATTAGTTTTGTTGTTTCTTCACTGTAAGTGATTGAAGAGATTTTAGGAGGGCCTCATACCTAGGTGAGTCTTAGGTAGAAGTATAGCACGGGTAGTGATTAAGTGATTAGATCGTAAATTGGTTGTTTACTGAGTGTCTATGAATTGATACTATTTAGTGGACTTGTCCCTGATTTGGTACCCCCCAGAGTAAGTGTTGTTGTACAGTGATCTGGGTGAACAATCTCTTGTATTTTTACTGCTTTTGTTATTACTGTTCTTTACTTGTAAATAGATATTTGTGTCGTGACATCTCATTCGACATCACATATCTAATACCAAAATTTCACTCTCTACTCTTGAAACTATAATGTTTGGTCTTAAGCATATTAAATAATTATAAGAGAATGATTGTGAATTTTTTTCTAAGTTTTTCTCTTGTGAATATGCTGCCTAAAATGGGTACTTTAGACATAATGACTATTTGTTTAAAGAAAAAAATATGTTTAACTAAAGAAAAAAAAATATTTGACAAAGAATCCATTTGAGAATTACTTGTGAGAGAGGCACATTAGGGGGGATTAATGGGAAATTTTGAGATATCTAAAACTTTAAATTTATTGCAGGAATATTTTCATCGGCCTCGCATAAAAATTGATGTACAAAAGTTTTAGGACTTGCATGCATTGTTGGTGAAAAGATTAAAATCTAAGGACAAGTTTATCTTACTAAGATACGTGACAATGTCTACAAGATAGAATTTTCCGATAAGTTTGGTGCAAATGCTACTTTCAATATTGTTGATTTATTTTAATTTAATGAAGATGATGATGAACTCAATTTGAGGTCGAATTCTCTTCAAAATAGGAGAGAATGACGAAGACATGGAGCACTAAGACATAAATGAAGTAATTCAAAGCCTATGAGATTTTATGACAAAGACACGTGCTAGAAGAATCAATAGTGGTCTAAATCAATTTCATGACCAAACTAATAAAAGAAAATGATCAATAAACAGAAAAAGGGATTAAGACTTACCGACCTCCGATCTATCTCCCTCAATCATATTTAATTGAACAACGATCCGTGTAATGCGCGAAGTTAAACGAGAGAGGTTCAAACCACTCACCCTCTATAACTTTTTCATGTGTCAATTTTAAATGTTTTTTTTTTCATTTTTCACTTTAAATTATTTCTCAAACACTTTATTAAATTAAATATTAAAGTGTTAACCTTACATATACATCTCATTCCACCGAATCACCGTTACACCAAACAATCTTACTACAATCTCGTCCTTATTCCTTGTATCTTAAATAAAATAACTGCGTGATTCTTTTCATTCCTTTTCCTTATACTTTATTTTCACCAAAACCATGGCCAGGCATTTGCCAACAAGAAAGAAAAAAAAAACAAGAAATTGTCATGGACATGGTTTGTCTAAAAAAAGAAAGTAATGGTAAAATATTACATACACTGTTCCGTCGTGTTCTCCACTTATATAAAATAAAATAAAATTGTAAGCTTTCACGTGTGAGTGAGTTGGGTTCTTTTTATTTTTTAACAACTCATATTTGAAAAATAAAAGTTGCAATATAAAATGGTACCCTCCATTCAAAAGTAACAATCATTTAAAATTTTCTACACAAATATTAACACATATAATAAGGTACTAATATATTATCAAAAATAATAATAAGGTGCTAATTGACATACTATTATGGTGTTTTATATTGATCTTTTACTAAAAAACGTTAAGTGTTATAATTTTCAATTCAATTCATGGAGTATAAATAAATTTTTTATAAAACTCAATTCATGGAGTATAAATAATTTTTATAAAACTTTATTCTTTGAAATCTTTTAAAACAAAGTATATCCATTTAATCTATAAGTTATTTTCTTAGTAAACTTTTTCTAGCGCCGTCCTCAAAAATATAAAAAATAAGTATTAAAAAACTTTATTCTCCTAAAAATAAGTTTTAAAAAATATTCATGATTCACAGTGGAGTTTCATGACTTTCAAAAGTCAACTAAAAAGTGATATCTTTTTTATATTTATAATTATTTTTGGATTCTTGTGTGGTCGACAAACTTATAAATTGAGATTCAATAGTAAATATATGGAAAAAAACGCGAGGAATGGATATGACTTTTCTCAAATTCAAGATATATAATTTCGATTTTATGTTAACTTTTCATTGTCAGATATTATCAGACAGTAATTTATATTAAACGTAGGATTAAACTGAAACAATTTTGATCTTATCGGATCAGAATTGGACCGTCACAGCTGGCTCGAACTGGATTTGAATGAGATGGGGGTACCTGCAAGACATTCCGATGATAAAATAAGAGACGGAATGGACAGGCAAAAAGTATGTAGGTGCGTAATGAATGAATACCTGACCCTCTTGGAACATAGGGTATTTATAGCCCCCAGCACTGGGCCAAGGTCCCTTTATTGGGCCGACCAGAACTGATTCAATAAAGGGACTGTCAGGTTCTACGTGTGTAGTGGGGACCCGTACGTGGTCCCCTTCCTGGATGGTGCACTGCGAAGAATAAGGGAGAACGAAGACGCGGTCTTTCTGGAGCTTCAAGAATCCCACAATGTTCGGAGGGGACAGAGTCTGCCCTACGGGGAAGATGCTCGAGCAAGACTCGAGCTGGAGTGCCATTAGTTGGGGATGTTGCTCGCTGCGGGTAGCGGCGGGCATTGCCGCTGAGGTCGATGATTGGGCGTGCTCGGGGTGGTCTGATTCCGAGCACTCCTCGAGGAGCTGCATGGATCTGGGCCTTTATTTGTACTTTGGGCCAAGGCAGGCCCAGTCCAGAACAGGGGCCCCCCAAGTCATTGTTTCTGGCACAGGAATTATGACTTGACCTCAGTTTTCTCTTTTCGCGGGGGCCTCATGCGCGACTCTGGGCTTTCCCTTTCGAGGCGTGCTCGAGGAATGCTCGTGAGGGCGCATAAGCTACGTCTGTCGGACACGTGGCGTAGTCCTTGGGAATTGCAATGCCGCCCTAGTAAATAAGGTCATTATTGCCTAGGTGGATAGGTGTCGAGGACGGGGGAAGTTCGTGTCTCCCCGGTGCAACGTTTCACATTCCACGTCATCTCTATAAATAGGACCCTTGGGCCCCATAACCTGTTTCTCCTCTTCACGCTCCCCCTACTTTCTCTCTGTTTACAGTCGTTGGTTCCGTAACACCGTTAAGACCGCCGCACCGTTAGCCGTTGATTACTCCCACCACCATTGTTTCCACTCTTCTTCTTCCAAGTAAGTATCCCTTCTTCCTGCTTCCCAGTGTTGTAGATAGCTTTGATGATATTTTTGACACTAGAAACCTGTATTTGGAAGTAATGCCCGGTAGATTTAAGCGCGCTAGGCACCTGATTTATGGCTGTGCTCGAGACATTCATAGTTTTAGGCATATGATTCATGATATTGCCCGTGATACTCATACATTTGGTCGGCATACTCATGAACTTGTCCGGGATATTCATCCTTTAGGGAGTATATAGGGTAGTCTCCTCGCAGTGTTCTAGTATCAGGTAGGCGAAGTCAAGAACTTGGTCGCGTGATTCACGATTCGCCCGGGGTGCTCATGTTACGCTCGTGCCATCCATGATTGATGCGTGGTTGGAGCTGGGGTGTCGGTGTTTGGCTTTAGTTTTGATCTGAGTATTGCGTACTTCTCCCCGCCTTTACGGCGAGCACGTGGATTTGCTGTCGAATTCACCTGTTTCCTATACTTTGCATGTAAATGGCCGATAACCCGGAGTCCTCGAGACATAATGACGTCGAGGAAGCAAGTACAGAAGATAATGTTACCCTGGTCGACACTGTCGACGATCCCACACTGGACTGGGTGGGCGCTGAGCCCCGGGGAATTGCTTCGGCATACTGCCATCGTAGTCGACGAGCTTATACCGTCGTCGAGCACGGCGGCACTCAAGAAGGATTTCAACAAAATTTTAAAATAATGAGGCCGACGAGTGACGCCCGCATCTTCTCGGAGTTCACTGAGGATGCGTTCCCTATGTATGAGATTATTTTCAAGGATCTCGGTCTTCGGTTGCCTTTTAGAGATTTCCAGGTTGGGGTGTTCAATCATCTAAATCTGGCCCCTTCGCAGCTTCACCCTAACGCGATCGCCTTTCTCTGGGCGTTCGAGCTAACTTGCCGTTTCTTAAGAATCGGGGCGATAATTCCCCTGTTCTTCAGGGTTTTCCATTTGCAACGCCAGTCTCGAGGAGGCAAACACAACTGGGTATCCCTCAAGCAGTCGAAGAGACTGTTCAGGATGTATATGAACTCGGTGAGGGATTTTAAAGACAAATGGTACGTACTGCAGCCGGCCACCCAGACGGCCGTGGAATCTTTGTTCGAGCCGGCCACGCTGGTCGATGAGGACGAGGAGCCTATTTTGGATGCTGACGGCAGTCCCGCAGTCGGGCGGGTCTCCAGGTTCCCCATCCATTGGTGCTCGGGTCATTATGAGCATGGCACCGGGCACTATCATACCCCTGCGGGGAGTATGAGTGCCGAGGATGAGGAGGCCTATGTTGTCCTTTGTAAGTTTGTTGATGGATTTTTCCCCGCTCGGTGGGTCACGAGGGAAGGGGATGACATTCTCTATGAGGATGGCTACCCGACGTTCGAGGCGCGCCCTATCAATACCAAGGCGCTCGTTGAATGTCAATCCTACGGGCAGTCTGTAGATCTCCTAGGTTTCTTGCTTCTTCTCTTATTATTATTCTATTTTCATTGCCTTTAATCGCTTGTAGCTAACCTGGGTTCGCTCTTCTTGCAGGTCACATGGTGGAACATCGAGAGAGGTTGTTGAAGTTAACCCAAGATAAAAAGATAAGCAAGAGGCTGGTGAGAGCACCGTAGGCCACGCGGATGGGCCCGCCTGCTGGTTTGGGCGGAGACGCGTCCAGTGAGTCCTCGGGTTATCCCGATGCCGAGCAACAGACCGAGCTGGTTGGCAGGAAGAGGGGCCGGACAGAGAGCAGAGCGGAAACTGGTGATGAGCCCGTAGCTGCCCGGACCTTTGGCTTACCGCCTTGCTTTGCAAAAAAGGATTTCTTCGAGGGGTTTCCTCTGACAGTGTCTGATAACGAAGCTGACATCATCAAACGGATCGACAAAGAAGGCTGGAGGAAACACCTCGCTGCCAGCATGGTCGGTGTGGTGAAGATGGCCGAGATAGTTGTGGTCCTTGCAGGGGAAGGATCAGATTCCTCGGACCGTGTTAGGGAGCTAGAATCGGAGAAGGTTGCTTTCGATGCCAAATCTCGAAAGTTGAAGGTGGCCCTCGAGCGGTCCAAGGAGATGTTTTGTGAGCAGGCCGACCTACTGTCGGGGGAGAAGGAGAAGGTCGAGAAGGCTTTCGAGGAGAGGGATTTCCTCCAACTTGACAAGGAACGGCTGGAGAGCGACAACCAATGGTTGTCCAAGGAGATCGAGGAGCTGAAAGCTGCTATGCTTCCTGCTGATGACGAGCCAGAGGAGATAGCCTCTTTGCGCACCCGTTCAGATTTGGTTGCTCGTATCCACCTCCTCGAGTCAGATTGTGTCGGTGCCCTAGCCAACGGGTTCGAGGCTGCAGTCAGTCAGTTGTCCGTCCTAAATCCAGGTATGAACATCGAGGGAGTCAGGTTTCTGTCCCAGATTATTGATGGTCAAGTTGTGCCTCCTCCCGAGTCTCCTAATGTGGATGCCAGTAATCCTGGGGATGTTTAGCCTCTAGTTATTATTTGGGCTTGCGTTCCCGTGTATTGGTTTTTATTTGTTTTTGGGGTCTGCGTGCCCGTGTTCATTTTTTAGGGTCTGCGTGCCCATGCTTATTCTGGATTTCTTTTGGCCGCTGTGCCATGGATTGTAACCTTGAACATCGCCGGCCTTCTTGGTCGGTTCACCATTAATCTGTTTTGTGCATGTTTTTTCGATGGATGTTTATTTTGTAATAATCTGCTCGTGTCTAGGCTAATGTTCGATTGTCATTTTCGTAAAGAATATTGATAAAGTTCTGTTCTCGAGCGGAGATATCCTTTCGACCCCTTTTATGGCTCGACACACTTCGAAATGCATCGATTATGCAGAGTGGAGCATGCGTGTCGGACGTATGACCCAGATCGAGGTCCTACGCTCGTGGCATAAACTGCCCCATCGCGAACTGGGTGTTCTACCATGTGGGTACTTCATGGTCGAGACTTTTCCCTTTGTTGGCTAAAGGTGGATGTTCGACGGCAAAAGTCCACAGTGGTTGAGGGCTTTAGCTATAGTACTGTTTTAGCTTAGCAGCGTTCCAGGTTCGTGGTAACGGTTCTCCGTTTAACTGCTCGAGGTAATATGCCCCAGTGCCTGTAGCGCCTTGAACGCGATAGGGTCCCTCCCAGTTTGCGGCCAATTTCCCTTCGCGAGAGTCTTTTTGGTTTCTTCGTAAGACTAGGCTACCGATCTGGAACTTGTGTCTGATGACTTTGTCATTGTGACGCAGGGCTACTCGTTGTTTCAAAGTGGCCTCGCGCAGGGCTGCCCCTGATCGAATTTCCTCGACCAGGTCGAGTTCATCCCTAAGGGCTTCGTCGTTCATTTCCTCGTCGAGAGGCATCTCTGTCCGCCTGGAGGGTTCCCTGATCTCTACGGGGATGACGGCCTCGGTGCCATATGTTAGTCGAAAAGGTGTCTCGCCCGTCGTTGAATGGGGTGTGGTGCGGTAAGCCCATAAGACGCTATGTAGTTCCTCGACCACCCCCTTTTAGCCTCGCCCAATTTGCGCTTAAGTCCCCGTAGGATGACCCTGTTGGCGGCCTCGGCTTGCCCGTTGGTTTAGGGATGCTCAATTGAGGTGAAATGTTGTTTGGTCCCGAGCTTGGCGACGAAGCTCTGAAAGCCTTGATCGGTGAAGGGTACCGTTGTCTGTGATCAGCGCCTTTGGGATTCCGAATCGGGCGAGGATGTTTCGTTTGTAGAAGCGGAGGATGTTGTAAGAGGTGATTTTTGCAAGGGCCTCGGCCTCTATCCATTTTGTAAAGTAATCCACGACCACAATAAGGAAATTGTTTTGGTACGTCCCCTGTACGAATGGTCCGAGGATATCCATCCCCCACCAGGCAAATGGCCACAGGGATGAGAGTATGTTCAGCTCGTGCGAGGGAGTGAGATGCATGTCGGCGTGCTTCTGGAACTTATCGCATTTCTTGACGTGGTCTTTGGCATCCTGTTGCATCATCGGCCAGTAGTACCCTGCTCGCAGAGCTTTCCTTGCTAAGGACTTGCCGCCCATGTGCTGGGCGTTAATACCCTCATGAATTTCCCGTAGTACCTCAGGGGCTGTCGATTCGTCGATGCACTTTAAGAGTGGGATGGAAAATCCCCTACGATACAATTTATGCTCGATCACCACGTAGGAGCACGCTCGTCGTTTGGTCGCAGTCGCCTCTGTCCGGTCCGAAGGGAGCTCGCCCTTCGTTAGGAAGTTGAACACCGGGGTCATCCAGCATGAAGCGTCTCCGATGGCGTGCACCTCAAAAGGGGTTGAGGTTTTTTCGATGCTTAGGCGTGATAGGGATTCTTGTATGACGAATTTGTTCCTGCCCTTCTTTCTTGTGCTTGCAAGCTTCGAAAGTATGTCGGCCCTTGGGTTTTGCTCGCGCGGAACGTGCGATATTTCTGCTTGGTCGAACTTCTTCATGTATTCTCTGACTAAGTTCAGGTATTCAATGAGGCTGTTGTTTTTAGCCTGGTAACTCCCTTGGACTTGGGAAGCAACGAGCTGAGAGTCCGTGAAATTTTTTACTTCACGTGCCCCTAGGTCCTCGGCTAGCCTCAGTCCTGCGAGCAGGGCCTCGTACTCTGCTTGGTTGTTTGAAGTTGGGAAGGAGAGGGTGAGCGAGTGCTCGATCACCATGCCTCCTCGTTTTCTAGGAGGATCCCCGCACCGCTTCTGGATGAGCTGGATGCTCCATCGACGAAGATGGTCCACTTGTGCTCTTTCCCTGCGGGGGGGGGGGGGGGGGTTATGAGCGGTCATTTCTGTGATGAAGTCGGCCAGAGCTTGTGCCTTTAGGGCTTTCCTGCTCTCGTACTGAATGTCTAACTCAGAGAGTTCCAAGGACCACTTCAACATTCGACCTGCCATGTCAGGTCAAGCTAAGAGCTATTTCACTGGCTGGTCAGTTCTTACTATGATCGTGTGAGCGAGGAAATAGTGTCTGAGTCTCCTCACCGCATTGACGAGGGCTAGAGCTACTTTCTCTATCTGTTGGTATATGACCTCGGGCCCTTGCGGTGCTTTTTTCATAAGGGTTTTTGTCTGTCGGGCGTCTTGCAAATGAGAGCCGCACTGACGGCTTCGACCGAGACGGCCAGGTATATGAACAATGGTTCCCCGGTGGTAGGCCGTGATAGTACGGGCGGTTGGGATAGGCTTCATTTTAGGTGGCGCAACGCCTGCTCACATTCCTCGGTCCATTCGAAGGCTGGCTCCTTGCGAAGGAGCTTGAAGAAGGGGAAGGCGTGCTGAGCGGTTCTCGCGACGAAGCGGGATAACGAGGTGAGCATGCCGTTCATGACTTGTATGGATTTTTTCGACGTGGGTGTCGGGAGGTCGGAGAAGGCTCGACACTTGTCGGGGTTAGCTTCGATTCCTCGTTCTGTCAGGTAGAAACCGAGAAATTTTCCTGCCTTGACCCCGAATGTGCACTTCTCGGGGTTGAATCTCATCTTACTTTGTCTTGCTTAGGAAAAGACTTCTTTGAGGTGAGCGGCATGATCGGTATCCGCTCGGGATTTGACGATCATGTCGTCCATATACACCTCGAGCATATCCCCGATTTGGTCGTGGAACACTTTGTTCATAATACGTTGGTATGTTGCTCCTGCATTTTTTAGACCAAAGGGCATCACGTTGTAGTAATAGTTGCCCGAGCTGGTCATGAAAGCGGTGCAATGCTTGTCACTTACAGCCATTGGGATTTGGTTATAGCCTGAATAGGCATCCATAAACGACAGTATTTTATAACCGACCGAGTTGTCGACCAGCATATCTATGTTGGGTAGAGGAAATGCATCTTTCGGGCATGCCCGATTGAGATCAGTATAGTCAACACACATTCGCCATTTTCTATTATTCTTTTTGACTAGTACAACATTTGACAACCAGGTTGAGTACCGGGCTTCAGAAATAAAATTTGCCTTTAAGAGGTCTTTTACAGCTTTTTCAGCAGCCTCTGTTTTCTCCGGAGACTGCCTACGTCTACGTTGTACTACCGCCCTAGCGGCTAGATCTATGGCGAGGCGGTGACAGGCGACCTCGGGGTCGAGTCCGGGCATCTCTGTGGCGCTCCACGCGAATAAGTCAGCATTCTCGCGCAAGCAGGCTTTGATTTTCTTCCTCGCTAAGTCAGGGAGGCCGATACCGATCTTCACTCCTTTGCTCGCGTCCTCGCCGAGAGGGACAAGTTCGAAGTCTCCGTCCGGAATTTGTCGGAGGGGGACTTGCTCGCCGCTAGGAGGCTCATCCTGGTCGAAGTGAGTATCCAGGGCTATGGAGTCGACCTTTGGGGGAGCATGTTCTTCTGCCTTGATGGGTTCTATCTTCTGAGGCTCTGGTCGTGTCGTTGTAGCTCTCTTGGAAGGTCTTGTACCGGTGTCGACCGTGTTGCGTCCCTTGGAGGCCGCGTTGAAGCATCTTCAGGAAGCTGCTAGGTCACCTTGGATGGTGGCGACCCGTTCCCTCTTGGTATAAAACTTCATCTTCAAGTGGACGGTAGAGGGTACCGCGGTAAGTTCTGCCAACGTCGGCCTTCCCAGAATGCAGTTGTAGAGGGACGGGGAGTCGATGACGAGGAAGTGCACCTTGACCTGCCTGGTTGTTGTGTCCTCGCCAAAGGTAACCATGAGCTCGATGTATCCCCAAGGTTTGGAAGTCGAGCCGTTAAAGCCCTATAGGTCTGACCCCACATAAGGTGAGAGGTGCGAGTCGTCGAGCTGCAGGGTTCAGAATAGTTGGTTGTACATTACGTCGACAGAACTTCCTTCGTCGATGAGGATGCGATGTATGTCAAAGTTAGCCATTATCGCTCTTATTAGCAGGGGAATGACCGCATTGGGGGCCCCACCGGGGAGTTCTTCGAGGTAAAAGGTGATAGGCTCCGATCTACCCTTCACCCTTTCAAAGGTCACCGTCTGAGGAGGCGCAGAGTCGACCAATTCATCCAGCTTCCTCTTGGCTGAATTTATGGTCAGGTCGTTGAACCCTCCACCATTGATGACCATGGCGGAGGGAAAGTGCTCCCACCTGTTGTGCGTCGACAGCGGCTCTTGCAACTGTTCGGGGACGTAAAAGTCCTCGGGTCTGGTGACGGAGAAGGCGGTCTGGATGGGGACCGACTCGTCAGATGGTCGGGCATCCTCCTCTGCTTCTAATGTCTCACGGGCGTCGTGACGAGGAGCATCGTTTCGCCGGTGCTGAGCGAGCCTCCCCCCTTTTATGAGGGTCTCGATGGCGTCCTTGAGGTGGACGTAGTCTTCAGTCAGATGGCCATGGCTCCTATGGTACTGACAGTATTTGCTCCTGTCCACCCCGGGCTTGGCAGGAGCTGGTCGGGGGCGCTTGACGCCGCCATCTTTGAAATCTGTATTAGCACACTCCACCAAAATGCGCTCGTGGGAAGCCGTGAGCGGAGTGTACTCTGTGAAATGCCTCGAGGGTCCTCTCTATTCTCGGACGTCCCGGGGTTTGTCATCTTTTCTTTTATCCCCGGTTCGTCAAGGAGGAATGGCTTCTTGGCGCGGGTTGCTGCTGGATCTGCGAGTCTTGGGATCACGGGCTCTGTTGGCCGCTTCCTTTTCCTCGTAATCCATGTAAGCCCTGGCCTTTTCGAGGATAGCATCGAACGTTCGGGGTGGTTTGATGCCCACTACTTTTCTGAACTCTGTGCCGGGGAGGAGTCCCCTCTCTAGTAAGTATATTTTCATGTGGTCCGTGCAGGGGACCTGGATGGCTTCACGGTTCAAGCGGTTGATGAATTCTCTCAAGGTTTCATCCTGCCTCTGGATGATAGCCTCGAGCGCCGCTTCGGTCTTTGGATGTCGTCATGACGCGGTGAACGAGCTTATGAACTGGTTTTTCAAGTTTCGCCATGAGGTGATTGACCCCGGGGCGAGACCCTTGTACCAATCCATTGCTGCTTTCCTGAGGGTTGTGGGGAACAACCGGCATTTGATGGGTCCCCCAATGTTATGGTAGTGCAGCATAGCTTCGAACCCGTCTATATGATCGACCGGGTCGGTGACTCCATCGTATTCTTTTAGGTGAGGGGGCTTCTCCATGCCCTGGGGAATTGGTGCCTCCATGATGGCTTGTGATAGGGGACCGCGGGGGTCGTCCTCATCACTTTGCTCTGGGGAAAGGGATGGGGACCCGAGGTATTGTCGGGCATGACGACCATGGTCGTGTTGGACGTCTCTTGAGCGGCACGCTTGTTGATCCGTCCTTCTGTGCCTGTCTCCAGGATGTCTTTGTTCTTGTTGTAAAGGGCCGTGGTTGCGCCCTCCGGTTTCAATGATTGGTTCCCTCTCTAAGGCGGGTCGTCTCCCCGGTTGTCGGGGTGACAGGCTTCGGGAGGTGTCTCTGTCTTGTCTTCGTAGGGGAGATGGGAGACGTACCTCTATTCTTTGAGGAGGCGGGGACTGAGGCCTCCTGTGTCTCCTCGGGGGTCTTCTGTCGTCCTCTAGTGCCCTCAATCTTTCCCCCTGGGCAAAGATGAGGTAGTTGGTCTGGTTGATTTCCGCGAACAATGCTCTAGTTGTGATGTCTGCCCCGGCGGGGACAAGGACCTCCTGGAATTGGGCGGCTAGATAGTTTGGGGGAGCTGGATTGTCTTCTTCGAGCGGAGGGGGGATTGAGGAAGATGAAGCCGTGGCTCCGTCCCGGTAGCCTAAGGGCCCAGGGATGATGCCCCCGGGGAGTATATTATGACCGGGGTTACCGGTGTTATCGGGGAAACCGTTCTTGTTAGCGAGGTTGTTGTTAGCATCGACGACACCGACGTTCCGGTCGTCCCGAGTTTGGTCAGCCATGACGGTGGGAGATGGTTTTTAGCTTTTGGTCTTTGAAAGTTTGTAAGACGGGGAAGCTTAGGTTCCCACAGATGGTGCCACTGATCTTACCGGATCAAAATTGGACCGTCACAGCTGGCTCGAACTGGATTTGAATGAGATGGGGGGGGGGGGGGGGGGTACCTGCAAGACACTCCGATGATAAAATGAGAGACGGAATGGGCAGGAAAAAAGTATGTAGGTGCATAATGAATGAATACCTGACCCTCTTGGAACAAAGGGTATTTATAGCCCCCAGCGCTGGGCCAAGGTCCATTTATTGGGCCGACCAGAACTGACCCAATAAAGGGACTGCCAGGTTCTACGTGTGTAGTGGGGACCCGCACGTGGTCCCCTTCCTGGATGATGCACTGTGAAGAATAAGGGAGAACGAAGACGCGGTATTTCCGGAGCTTCAATAATCCCACAACGTTCGGAGGGGACAGAGTCTGCCCTACAGGGAAGATGCTCGAGCAAGACTCGAGCTGGAGTGCCATTGGTCGGGGACGTTTCTCGCTGCGGGTAGCGGCGGGCATTGCCGCTGAGGTTAGTGATTGGGCGTGCTCGGGGTGGTCTGATTCTGAGCACTCCTCGAGGAGCTGCATGGATCTGGGCCTTTATTTGTACTTTGGGCCAAGGCGGGCCCAGTCCAGACAAATTTTAACCTCCCTTTCTATATAAAGTTCTTCACGTGTTAATATTATTCATTCTAATCATTCTCACATTTACATTGCTTCTCGTTTTCACTGACTTGGACATTGAAGTGTTAATCTTGTAGAACCACTCCGCTCGGTCGTACGAGAAGCACACTCCACCGCACCTGAGTACTATTACACTCTGTCATCAATAATTGTTGGTTCTTAAATTGAAAAGCGGTATCATCCATGGGAATCGACATTTGATTTCTGCGAAATTCCATAAGAAACCACTGTCTCTTCACCGCAACTTGGCAAACTCTAATCTCCTTTTCTTCTCACATTTGATAATGCCAAAGGGGTAGAAGTATACTCTCAGAGGGGAGGGATAAAATATACTCTTTTTATATATGAGGAGGAGTTAACCACTCCAATCTTTTTATCTATCCTTTTTTATTTTATCACCTCATTGATAGATGTGTTGTCATCATTAAAAACGAAGAGAATGTAGATCTATGTGTTATGCAGATATAACTGTTATTTGATTTTAATGATGGCAACTGTCAAGTGGTTTAAAAGGTGACAACTCCAAAAGTCAAATGAAGTTCTTGGCGACAACTATCAAAGGTTATGTGCAACAGTCTAGTAGTTCTCGATGGTAACATCTGAACAAGAAGAGATATCTTAAGCCTCATCAATCAGATGTTTGAACATTCTAGTTGAAGTGTTGGATAATGTTAACTCAAACAGAGGAACTTGAAGTCTTGAAATTGTGAATGTCAGAAAGTGTGAAAGCCTCATTATTTTGATTAGTTTATTGTAAAAGGAACAATAGTAAGTCTTGAGGTGCTAAGGAAATACACCCACAAATATTTTCAAACATTTTTTTGTCTTTTGATAAAATATCTTAAAACTTTTCCAAGCACGACTTAATTGGTTATAAT
This sequence comes from Vicia faba, assembly GCA_948472305.1. Lineage (NCBI taxonomy): Eukaryota > Viridiplantae > Streptophyta > Magnoliopsida > Fabales > Fabaceae > Vicia > Vicia faba. The sequence continues at coordinate 641,454,221 of OX451736.1, read as the reverse complement.
CTTGGCTAATTAATTAGGAAGGTATTTTACACGAGATGATCGATTAATGGCGGCCTCTAATCTATTAAACATATTTGTAATGCCGCTCAACCAATTAAATTAGTTGTTGATTAATTAGGTGATGTCGAAAATCAAACTTTTCTTATTTGTATTGGTTAATTGATTATAACATATGGTTAATTGATTAAAACATTAAAAATTCTCATGGATAATTTCCTTTTTGAGGCAAATTTTTTCATATATAAAGGGGGTTTCTCCTCATTTTATTTCACACAAGTTTTCAAAATAGAAACTTTACTATTCTTTCTACTCTTTTTTCTTCTAAAGTTCTTTTTTTTACTAAAGTTACCTCAACACTAAGAGAGTGAAAGTTCCTTCTAAGAGTTGTGTAATACTGATGATATGCTCGATTGTTTTACTCAAGAGCTTTGACTCGAGTCATGACTCAAATAAATCAATGAAAATTATGATATCGTTCTCTTGACTTAAATCTTTCTATCACTAGATTTGAATTATCATTTTTGCCTTTGAATCAAATAAAAGTGTCATTTTTACTCTATTTTAGTATCTTATCTCTAGCACATAAATTTTTTAATTTTTTTCTCTAGTTCACAACTTTCATAATCCATATATTAACCTTTCAAACACCTTGAGTGCTCATCAATCACATAAATATTCTCTCTTATATTAACCTTGAATAAAAATAATTGACTGTTCATTTCTTGAGCTTGTAAAGTTGTTGTGTGAGATTTTTCTAAAAAACTTCATCTTTTTTCTCAAACCAAAAAACACCATTGATGAGTGTTGCTCGTCTCTAGGAGAGAGACACTACGTCAAAACAGCTCTTAGGCAGCACATTTTAGACAACGCTTGTAAATCAAAGTGCTCCTATATATCACGATAAAATTTTAAATTTTAAATTATATATATTAGACAACGCTTTTGAAAAAAGCGCCGCCTAAAGCCAATTAAAATTGAAATAAAAATAAATAAATTCTAGAAGCGCTGCCTAAACTCAAAGCACTACTATAGGCCCAACAGTAGGAAGCAATGTTATAGTCCCAAAGCGCTGCTAAAGTCTTATTTTAGAAAGCGCTGCTATAGCCTAATAAGAAATTTGAGAAAAAACGCTGCTAAAAGGCCTACTTTAGAAAGCGCTTTTAAGAAGCGCTGCTTAAGGCCATAAGCACTGCTATAGGGCATACTCCGAAAGCGCTTTTATTTAGAAAGTGCTGCTCAAGGTAATACATCAGAAATCACTTTATAAAAAGCGCTGCCTAAGGTAATTAATGTCTTATTTCTAAATTATAAAAACTAAAACCCTAAAACACAGTTTTTGTTCTCATAACAGGACCCTGATCGACCAGGATGCGTCGCACGTTGAAATTCACCACGCGAGACCTTATGAGTAGTAGGATGGTCGAGTTGGGGGGTCCCACTCGGTAGTTCCTCCCTATAGAAAGCGAGGGGATGAGAGGCTCCTCGAAACTTGTCTAGTGTGGCATCCATGTCAGAATTGGCTTCAATGAGTTGCTCGAATCTTCTTTTTACGGACCCCACTGTATACCTGTTGAATCCCCTGCCGGAGATGACCATAGTAGCGGGGAATGACTCCCAAGGAATGTGAGAGGAGAAATACAATGGAATTCTCCCCACGTCTGGGCAGTAGAAATCTTTTGGTCGCAAGATGCTCATGGTGACCGGTATAGTGTTGATGTCGGGGGACTCCTTCCCCTATTAGATATTTTTAGTTTCTAGAGCCTCTTCACGGGCGCCCTCTTTCTTCTTGTATTGTTTGAGATGCTCGTCTCGAATCAGTATCTCGATTGCATCTTTTAGATGGATGTAATCCTCAGTGTTGCACCCGTGGATTTTATGGAACCTGCAGTATTTGCTCTTGTCGGTTCCTGGTTTGGAAGTCGTTTGTCGAGGGAAGTGTACCATAGTCTGTTTGAATTTGGAATTAGCGCATTCAGACAAAATACACTCCCTCAAAGTAGTCAGGGGGTGTAGTCGTGGAATCGACAAGCAAGCCCCTTGTAGTCCTTGGAGTCCCGGGATGTGTCTTCCTGTTTCTTCTCTCCCCGATGGGATATCGAGGGCTCATCACTTCTTGAGGACTTGGAACTTTCTTTGTGCCTCGACTCCTTGAAACTTTTGGAAACTTCCTTCTCCTCGTATTGTGTGTATTGTTTAGACTTGAGAAGGAGGGAGTCGAGCGTAGCCGGTGATTCGGTGCTTACTGCTTTAGCAAACTCATTGCATGGACGAAGACCGCGTTCAAGAAGGTATTTCTTCATGTTGTTGGTCGTGGAGACCTGTACTGCTTCCTTGTTGAATCACTCGATGTATGCTCGTAGAGACTAATCTCTACCTTGAATGATTGCTTTGAGTGAAGCCTCTGACTTTGGGTGTCGACAGGAAACAATGAAGTGCCTCGAGAACATCCTCCCCAGTTGCTTCCAGAAGGTGATAGATTCATCCGGCAGACTCTTGTACCAAGACATTGCTCCTTTCCTGAGGGTGGTCGGGAACAGTCTACATTTAATGGCGCCTCTAATCCCTCGATAGTCGAGGAGGGTGATAAGTGCAAATTGTAGCTATTTTTGTATATAAGTTTTGTTGCACTTATCGACTTTTTATTTGTTAATATTGTTGAATAATCCCGACTTTTATGTAAATACGTTTAGTTTATGTATAATGCATTTTCTTGTATAAAGTGTATCTTTTGATAGTTTTGTATTTATTTTGTAGGTATTTGATCATTGTTGGAGCAATAGGAATAAAGCTCCAAGATGCATTTTTGGATAAATAAAGGAATAAGGCTAAGATTGGAGCCATAATAAGTTATGCAGAAAAACAACAAAACTTGCTTTCCTGTCATGCATCACCGGGCAAAAAGAAGCGTCACTGGGCAAAATTTTAAAGACCAATTTTGATGAATTCCCTGTGTTGCTTCGCTGCTGCATCACCAGGCCAAAATAAGGAGAATCGCTGGGCGATGAATTTTGATCTCCAGGCGATGGAAGATATTTGTTTCAGTTGAGGATGTGGCACAATCTAGGCTAATTTTATAGAAGCCATCACCGGGAGACGCTTTTATTTTGCCGAGCGATGCGTGCGAATCAGAATTTCCTTATATTTCATTTTTTGTCATTTTTGAAGTTGTTGGTTTTGGGAGAGATTTTTGTTCTCTCAACTCCATCCACCTCATTTTTGTAGTGGATTAGCTTAGATAACAATAATAGGGCTTTGCTTATGGATGATTGGAGGTGGATTTCTCATTGACCGACGCTGACAAACCGGAAGATTTCTGGTTTATCTCTTCTCCTCTCTATGTATTTCTATTTTGTTGGGTTTTGTACATGTATTTTACTCCGAACTTATGCATATTGTCGCCAATGGCATTATATAAAACTTGCTTTACAAATCTTTATGGATTGTTGTCTTAGATTTTTGCTCTGTGCTAGGGATTTGAGTTGTTATAGACATATACTGCTTAGATTCTTATCTAGGATGATTATCTGTTAGTTTCTAAACTCTAGAGGTAGATTTAGAGTTGACATCTACTTGGGTATCATAACTTAATTCCTCTATGTGGTTATGATGTACTGAGAGATCGTCAGTGCGATTACATAGTTGTCTTCTGTGCTGTTGAGGAAGTAGAGAGATCATTTCCTTGGTGATACAGTCAGTCTCTCAATTTGGGTTAGAAATGACTTAGGTTGTGAGTGATACATAGTGACATTAATGAGTATTTTTAGGTTGAATGTAACTGGTCGATAGATTTAAGTCTGTGATGAGTAGATTATATATAGGCTTGATAAGTTCTTTCTCAGTTTTTACTTTTGTTTACATTTGTTTTCTGTTGATAACATTTTCTTTACAAACCCATTTAAAACGAAACTCATTAACGAGAGATTTTTCGAACGAAAATTCAATAACCAATCTCTTTGGACACGATAAATTCTCAGATAAATATTTCTGAAACTTTTGTTGCTTGCCGCTATACCGCTCCAACAAAATGGTGCTGTTGCCGGGAATTGGTTCTATTGTCTTCACATTGCGATAATTATTTTGTTTTTGAGTTTTGTAATTAATGTTATATGTTGTATAGAAATTGTACATTAACTTGTATATGATATTTGTGCATATATGTGTTTTCACGTATTGTTGTAAATTGTCTCGTTTTCGTAACATTTATTGTGTGATTGTTAGGAGACTTTCTTTAGGTTTACACGGTGTGACAATACCATGGCATGATGAGAGGAGGTTACTAGCTCGCACAATAAAGGCGTCGAGCTTACGACGTAAAACAAACATGTTTGTTTGTGTTTGTTTATGTGCGTGGTGATTTGTGCTTTAACAAGTTGAAACAATGAAATATTCTAAATTTAAAATCTTTACTTTTCAACTTGTTAATTCATTTTCACCCGGTTTTCATATCGTTATTTGTATTTGTTTTGTTATGTCAATTTGTGTTTTCCAAAAGCTTGTCGTGTTTAGCTTGAGGAGTTTCGTTCGTTGTATATATTCTAAATTTTGTACTTTGAAATTTTGTAGGAGTATTATTTTTCTAATTCTTTTGTTGTTGTTTGCACTCAAGTTTTAGTCCGGTAACTTGTAGAATTTTGAGATGATTTGTCAAGTTTGATCGTTTCGACTTGCGAATGCATGGTAATGATTTTGTTAAAGTTTTGTACACGTTTGAGGTATGTGTTTATCACTTTCTATACTTTATCATATTCATGATACTTAGACTCTTTACAATTTTTATGCCATTCATTCTTTTGTATACTTGTTCATTTGTGATTCACTTTAGTTCCTACCCTTTTTGTGAGGTAGCTTTCCATTGTTCACATATGCTGGAGACTACAATTCTTGTTTTAACTAGATTTTATTATACTTAATCTTTTGTTTGTGTTAATTATATGAAAACTTGAACATGATCAAGGCATTTTTTTAGTTTCATTTTGAGCAAAACTACCTTGGCTAAATAAGTCAATTCACCTTGTGAGTGTGTGATCATTAGTATCACCTTTGAGATTTTTGTCGATATCCATGTTGTATTTGATAAGTATTTGTCTATGAGTGTTTAGTTTCCTTTTTTGCATGGATGTTGATTCGTTGTTTTCTTGAACCCTCAACCATTGTTTTGGTTTGAATTTTTGTCTTGCCTTAGAAAGTAGGGAGTATTCACATAATGATACAGTTAAATTTAAGTTGAGAAGAAAAATTATTGTGTATTTATTGGTTGATTTCTACGAGGTTGAATAGAAAAATAAAAGAAAAAGAAAATAAAAAGAAAATAAGAGAAAAAAGTGAAATAGAAAAGATAGAAAAAGAAAGAGAAAAATTGAAAAAGCATTGAAAAAAAGAAAAACAAAAAAAAAGGAGTATGGAATAATGTTGTGTTAATAAGAGATGTGTGTTGGTGTGAAACTAGTGATGAAGAAGAGTTTTGATTGAAATTCTATTGTTTGAAACTTTGTGGAAGTAATTACTCCCTTAGATTTAGGAAAATTTTTGTTTCGATTAGTGTCGTACCCCAAATTTGTCCTACCTCGATGATTTTATTTTCGAGATTAAAATTGAAGAAATATTCAATTAAAGATGGTATATCAATATCTGATAGTCTGTCTTTATCCAACTAGGGGTGTACCTTAAATTCGGGAGAATAAGGCTATCTAAATCAGAGAGACTCATATATCCGTAGGCCCATTCACGAAGCATCTTGGCCAATGGCCCATGCGATTCAAAAAGGGAAAATTATTTCAAAATTAATTATTAAGTTTAATTACATAAGCCATTTAGGTGTTAGAAAAGGAGGTGCAATTACGAATAACAGGCCCGTTGTATTTTCAGCAGTCCATTTGTTGTTTTAATTAATAAAACCCATTTTAGTGTTATTAGTAAAAAATGGGGGTATAATTCTGAATTACAAGCCCATTAAGATTTCTTCTTTAGCTGGCCCAGGATGGTTGTTTTTTTAGAAGAATGATTGTTGTGCAAAAATCTTTTGTTGGTTAGGGCCCAATTCTTGGCCCATTTGGCATTTATGAATTATAATCTGACCCATTGTTTTATTAATTAATTTATTGTTTACAGATTATTATTAGTTTTTTGAATAATCTATGGACTGGATTAGATGTTCATAGCCCTTTAGGCCCATTTAGCACTAAAAGAAAAAGTGTTATTGTAAAACAAAATTGTTGTTTATAATAAAAAAGCAAGTATTGATTGTTGAGTTGAGATTATGTTGGGCCCAATGTCCATTTATGCATGGGCTGAACAAAAATAGCAATGCAAGGCCAACAAAAAAAAAGTAACTAACAGTTACTGTATCAATCTTACCAAAATTTGCGCACGTTTTTTCACCATTAACCAGTACTGTTTGAATCAAATATTTTCTCATTGAATAAAATCTCAGATTTCGTTCACAGTTAAAAAAAACAATACTAAAATCAAATACAAATCTAAGGTTACACAGAATCAAATCTCAGAAATTATACAGAATGAATAGAATCAAATCTTACAGTATCAAAACAATCTTATTACAAAAACAAATCTCCATTACAGAAAAAATCTAAAATTACAATGAATCAAACTGAATCAATCACAGTAATTTCCAATCCCTAATTCTAAGGCAATCAAAAACCCTAAAACTAAGCCCTATAAATATTAATCGAAGAAAATACAGAACATGGGGGGCGGATTGAATACAAAATAGAGAAGCTTGAGACCGAGGGGACAAAAGAAGAAACGAAAAGAATACAGAGGAAGTAAATTTTATAGTGAAGAAGAACGCAACCGCGAAGAACACCAGAAGAAGAGACAACCGGGGTTTCAATATTCGAAACCCTAGTTGTCATCGACACCGCGGATGATAAATCCACCGTTGTTGCTACCCCGTTCGTCGTCATCATCAGACACCACCATTACCAGTAAACGAGAAGAAAAATAAGGGTAAGCACAAATCTGACAGGAACTCAGAATTTGAAATCGAAAGGGGATAAGAACACTTAGCTTTGTGTGTTCTTTGTTTTGATTGTCGGGTTGAAGTTTGATTGATTTACAGTGTGGTGAGGGGTAAGATGGAGCCGCCATGGAGAAATTGGGAACATTAGGGTTTAGAGAAGATGAAGGGAATTAGGGTAAGGCGTGAAGAAGATGGGGCTACTGGAAAACGAAGAATGATTTGTACAAGAAAATGAAAAAATAAATTATATTCTATTTCATTCCAGTGCACGCACGTATACCATAATGACTATGCACCTTCAGTTTTACCCATGTGATTTTAATCAGATGGCCATAGGCCAAGTCTGCACCATAGTAGCGTACACCCTCATCCACGCAATCCCTCAGCCTCTCTCCCAAACACAATGGGCCTAAACCCAGTCACTTTCTACACCCTCCATTCCTAAAATTACTAAAGCTACAAACCGAATCGCACCCCCCCTGCTGAATTCATATTTGGGCCAAACCAGGTTATTTTTAACACCCCTTCATTTTTACTTACTAACAGAAATTGCACCCCCCTTTGAAATTAATTATTTTTATATTTTTATATATAATTCCATTTTTTATTTACTTATTCTATAATATTTTATTATTATTGGTAATGTTAAAAGTTCATTAATATTTTGTATATTTTTATATCATTATTATTTGTTAATAATTATATTATTACTACTAATTATTAATACCAATATATTTTACTTACTATGTAAATATTACTATACTAGCAAATAAATTATTTTTTATATCAAAATTGCATATATTATTTTATATATTATTTGCATTAAAATATTTTCTAATCATGCATTAATCAAGATCTTCGCAATTAACAAAATAAAAAACACTAACAAATCATCAAACTATTTTTCGCAATAAACTAATCTAACCAATTGTTTTTGCAAAAAGGGTTTCAAACAGGTTTTGACTTACTGCACATTCAGTCAAAATCTCCACAATCACCACTCCCGACCAAAGTGTGAGGTGATTCAAAATATGTTTGCAAACCCCTAAAAAAACACCAACCCCATACGAACTACGAATTGGGACTCTGATTCCTCATAAGAGGATACGTAGGTATACGATCGAAAATCATAGCGAGTTCCCCTATAAAAAATTCAAACCCTTTCTTTCTAATTAAAACATAAAATCATGTTTACCCCAACTCAAACCTAAAACCTAATATCCTTGTGAACAAGGTAGATGAAAGGTGCCTAACACCTTCTTTTCGTCTAAAGAAGTCTGAAACCTAGAATCTATGTCTGCGAATTAGGGTTTTCTGTTAGATTCCCTTCCCTAGGATAAAAACTAGTAGTGGCGACTCTGATTTAAAATCCAGTTGCTACAGCTGGAGACTCTGCTGGGGACTCTCCTTAACCATAGGCTTAGGTATTTTTGGGTTTTTATTTTCCTTATTTATTTATTGCATTTATCTACTTTATCGCATTTGTTTATTTATTGTCAATTTCTCTTATCATCATATATTTACTGCGTGGCGGGATTTTCTATCTCAAAAATATTTTCAATATAACCCTTAGAAAGAAGGTTCATCTATTAGCTTAAGGGGTACATCATTCCTGCGAGTTTATGTGACGACTTCTCCTAGAGTCGGTGAACTTCCGAAAAAGGAATACTTATCGAGAGATATCCTCTTGACGAGTAGGACTTTAGAAGGTCACCCATGAATCTTTGTAACGACCTTAACCTAAATTCTCATGACGAGACCTTTCACGAATTTGAGACGAAAGTTTCGGTCTGTAAAGAGGCTCCACCTAAGGGAGGTCCTTATGCCTTTTCCCTCCGGTGTTATTCATGACACCCTTAAGGAAGCCACCTTTTGGGAGGGTAGATCAACTGTAGGTCAAGATTAAGGAACCTACCTTATAGGGGTACCCATCACAAAAAATTATCACAAAATCTCGTCACTCAACTTTACACCTATGCATTCATACATTTCATGTATTCGTCATGCATTTCATATATTCGTCACCCGTACATTTGTCTTATTCACAAGGGGTATAAAATATAATAATAAACTCAAGATCTCGGTGACTGTCTTTAAAAATGGATACCGAAGGAAACAACTTGTTCGCGTCAACACGCCAAACATGTCTGAAATCAAAGCCACAAAAGGGAAATAATGTGCTGAACACTTTCTCAAGCTTTGTCAAGCAAAGGTGGATGGTTTCATGAGCAGATATCTGCAGGCGCACCTAGAAGACTTATTTCCCTTTGCTTGATTTCACGCAAATAAAGTTTTGGTTTAAGATTGTAATATTTTTCAATATCTGAATTATGTTACCTTCAATATTTCCATTTTGTTCCCTATCTCATTGGCGTATCTATTTTTAAGATGGTCACCGAATAAAAAATAAGCAAAAGGAAAATACATACCCAAGGGAATAAGACATTCAAAATAAGTAACCATTTCATATTCATACGTATTCATTCGCATGCATGCATTCGTAAACACCTGCATATCATACAAAAACTCATTTTTTTTAAAAAAAACATCTCTCCAGTTGAACCATTGGTAGAAGAAGATCTCCACCTCCTTGGCCTCCATATCAGACAAGGGCCTATCAACAAAAATTAATAGAGAAAATCGAGGAAACTCAGGCTGCATTCAAAGAGGATCTCGACCAAGTGAAGGGTGATGTCGCTTCAATGAAAGAAGATCTGAGTCAAGTTCTCCTAGCTTTGAAGAACATCATTGACAGGAAAGACCAGATTCCCAGGGTAGCTTTCGAAGAAGTATCCTAGACTATCGGTGCATCAAGCGGTCACCAACTAAGGAAAGAGTCAGAGGCAGGACTCCAGAAGTCCTTCATGGCCCAACAAGAAGCTGAGAGTGAAGGGTTTTTCCCACCGCCGCCAAAAGCAGGGGCATCTCATACCCTACAGATTCCAACCAATAATGCAGACAACTACTGGGACATGCAATACGGACACCACGAACCAGAGGATGCCAACTAAGCGCCCTTAAAGACGGCTGGTACTCACGTTGTTGATAATCCACTAGAGATGAATCAGTACAAAGCTTTGGAGGAAAGACTAAAAGCTGTGGAGGGCTTCGACGCTTTCAAAGTAGACGCTCTTGAAATGGGCCTAGTTCCTGATGTGGTGATTCCACCAAAGTTCAAAGTACCTGACTTTAAAAAATACAAGGGGCTCACTTATCCAAGAAATCATGTTCATATGTATTGCAGGAAGATGCACGCCCATGCCAACGATCAGAAGTTGATGATTCACTACTTAGAAGATAGCCTAAGTGGGGCATCTTCAGACTGGTATATGCAATTGGAGCGAACACATATTTGAACCTGGGCAGATCTTGCTAATGCTTTTCTAAAGAATTAAAAATATAACCAGGACATGGCGCCTACCCGCATGCAACTCCAGAATCTATCCCAAAAGAAAGAAAAGTCCTTCAAGGAGTATGCTCAAAGATGGAGGGAGTTGGCATCCTGTGTGAAACCACCACTGTTAGAGAAAGAATTAGTAGACACGTTCATGGGGACTTTGCAAGGGCTATATTATGAGAAGATGGTCAGAAGTATCTCTTCGGGGTTCTCAGACCTAGTAACTATCGGAGAAAGAATCGAGACTGGAATAAAAGTGGGAAGATATTAGGGGGACCATCAAATGCTCCCTACAATTAAAAAATCATGCTTCAAGCTTCCCCAAAGGAAAAGATGGAGAAATTAATGTTGCAGCATCATAATCCAGGGTACAACAACCATTGGTGACCCCACTAGGGCAGCAACAAGGCAGAAGGCCACCTAGAAAATTTGATCCACTCCCTATGCCACCCAGTCAGTTATTACAATAGCTACTTAAGGCATTCTTAGTGGAACTAAAGCCTTTAGCTCCTCCAGTCGGGCCACTCCCACGAAGATATGATGCCAACACCAGATGCGAGTATCATGCTAATTCTCTTGGACATACCATAGAACAACGTTGGACTTTCAAACACAAGGTGCAGGATTTGTTGGATTCTCAAGACATCACTTTTGAGAATCCCAACATCACATCATACCCTACGTCGTTGCATGATAGACTGACAATAAATGCAATTAAAGTAGTCACTGACTCTGGGGAAAATAGACAAGCAAAAACCCCGACAAACTCGCTGAAAGAATATCTGTTGGAATGTAGACTCCCGCTAGAACACAATGAAGCTTTTGAAAGAGCTCTACAAAGGCTAGGGGACCAGGGGATAGTCCAGTTCAGAAAATACCCTGAAGAAAAATATAAAGCTTCTCTTAAGGGCGAAGCACATTTTCCTCCAATCCAAGAGACCTTTGTCAATGACGGAGTAGTGCATGGCGGACATGGGGCAAAAATATCCAACAAAGCCAACACCAAATGGGAAACTGAGCTCATTCGAGAATACACCCCAGGAGAAGAACTCAAGAGATGGATTGTCGTGGAGATTCCTGAGATCTTTTTCTTTCCTAATTAATTTTTCTTGTTTTTGAAAGAACCTATGTCAAGCCCGAGGCATAGGGGTTGCTTGTAAGAGTTCCCCGTTTTGTTTAAAACAATATTTATGATTAATAAAGTTATATTTTGTTTTCAATTAAGATCCATTTATTTATCTTGCATTTATATCTTTAATCTAAAAATGGCAATACTTTCTCTGCATATGCATTTTCAAATCTCATATACTTAATCTGCACCAAAACATGATAAAGGTGAAAATTCATGCCCAAAACCATCGATAATGCTACTGCCGCGATCCGATATAATTTTGATGCTCCTATCAACCAAGCTAAAGAGAAAGATGATAAAGATCTCGAACTCTCTGAGAAAATGGGGAGGGAAATAGAGCAAAAGGCCGACAATATACAACCGTATCAAAAGGCTATTAAGACCACTAATCTGAGCACAAGGGAAGATCTGGAACAAATAAAGCTAAGGGGGAATGTTAGAGCGGAGCCATAAAAAAGCTGATCAAATTATTGCACGTATTTGCTTGTTCCTATAGAAACAGGCCAAGGTTAAATACAGACAATGCTGTAAAAATAAGCAACTACTAAATACCAAGACCTAACGAAGAACCCGAGCCAGGGGCACGTTGGATATCCATGTTCTACGAGGCTTCAAATGCGTCGGGGCACGATGTAGGGGCATTTTTGACTTCTCCAAAGAATGCTCACAAGCCATATACCAAGTCAACAACGAATGGGATACTAAATATCCAAAATTGATTCCATATCGAGATCATGTTTTAACACTGACTATGGAATTCACAAAGATCCCTTTCAGTGACACCTCACAAAAAAAATCAAATGGCAGACGCTCTGGCAACTATATCAGCTATGAACCGTGCATCACAAACAGACACTTCGAAGAGTCCGCACATTGCCTTGCTATTAAAAAATGACAATATAACAAGCCTTGGTTTTACGACATCAAGAAGCACCTCGAAAAAAAAGAACATCCAGAAAATGCCTCCAGTTTCGACAAGCAAACTCCACGAAAATTAGCCTCGAAATTCTTTCTAAGTAACAGTGTACTTCACAAGATGAACCACAACATGGCCTAATACTCAAAAAGATTATGCTACCTTGCCTCGATTCACGTGGTAAATGGACACCCTACTACGAAGGTCCATACGTAGTCAAAATAGCATTCTCCGGTGGTAATCTTATCCCCACAACAATGGATGGGGAAGAAATACCATATCCAGCAAATTCAGATGTAGTCAAAAATACTATGTATAAGAAGCTCACTAAGCTCGGACCCTAAAAGGGCAACTTAGGAAAAAAGGAGCGTCCCGGTGGATCGAAAACCCTAAAGGGAGATCCAGGAAAAAATTAGGGGCATGTAACAAAAAATTATCCCGGTGGATTGAAAACTCGCAAGGGCAATCCAGGCAAAAGTGAGGGATTTCATTCAAAGAAATAAAGAACAAAAAGACTGTGATCTAAGAACTGCGACTACGAACCAAGAAGGGAGAGATAGATCTGAATCATACAACTCAAAAGCAAAGGAGATAAGATCATTAAAAGGATATTAGGGAACAGCAGCAACAATTATCATTTTTCATTGCCATTTACAACTTCAAAATTTTTGTAATTACCTCTTTATAGGAATTGCATCTTGTACTCTCGCCTATTCAGAGGCAAATTAATAAAACACTTGCTTTCTTTGCATTTTTCAAATTGCATTTTTTCTTTTCTCAGACTTGTTTACAAAATACTACGATCATTACTTGTAAATATTTTCTTGAAATCATTTCGGGGAATTAACAAAATAAAAGAATTTGACAAAACATCAAAAAAAGAATTTTAGGTTAGAAAAACATCAAAAGAAAATCCACGTCTACGTCCACGCACATGGCTATGGCTACTCCTACCTCTACAATAAAAAGTCTATACACATGTCTACGTCTATGTCTACGCTTATGACATAAAAAGACTACGGCCGCACCTGCGCCTATGCTTGCACTTAACAATACAAAGTCTATACATATATCTACTCCTACATCTACGCGTCCGTACACAAAGTCTACGTCCATGTCAGCGCCTATGCCTACACTTGTAACACGAAGTCTACATTCGCATGCGTCCACGCACATGCGTACTCCTGCAAATTTTATACATACGTCCACGCCTACGCCTGCACTTACAACATATGAATCTACATACGTCTACGCTTACGCTTGTGCTTACAAAGGCCACACATATGCTAATACATGCGTCTACGCCTGCGCTTACAACATACTAAGCTACACATATGCCATTACCTACATCTACATCTACGTCTACACCTGCGCTCATAATACAAAAATGTTCAAAAAATTTCTAACGCTTTTTCACCGCATTCAAATCGAATTTAATGAAGATACGGCGACACAACATACAACGCCAGGGGATTGGTAACTCTAAGCCAATGGTCTAAAGGAGAGAATGCCATAAATAGTCTTCATAATATTTCAAGGCATACGCACATATTTCATACATACATTTTGCATATCCAAAGCATACATACACTATACATTTTTGCATACAATACACATATATTCAGGGTTCCATATCAATGTCAAACGTCATAAGTTTTGCATACATACAAACATTCAATACGCATGCATATGCAATTATCATACAACAAACAAATAGTCTCACCCTCGATTTAACTATCTAGGGGTCAACTAACAAAACACTTCTCCTAACGATTCAACTCGTCACCTAAGTCTTCATGCCATGACGCGTTTAGCCCATCACCTAAGTCTTCCTGCAGTGATGAGTTCTTTACAAAGTAGTCTATTACCTAAATCTTCATGCAGTAATGAACAACATTCGGTACATTGCCTCTAATCCGTAATGTATTCTCAAAACTCAGTACATTGCCTCTAAGTCGCAATGTATCCGTAAAACTCATTGCATTGCCTCTAAGCCGCAATGTATTCACAAACTCATTACATTTCCTCTAAGCCGCAATGTATTCACAAACTCATTACATAGCCTTTAAGCCGCAATGTATTCTGAAGACTTAGTACATTTCCTCTAAGCCGCAATGTATTCTCAAGACTCAGTACATTTCCTATAAGCCGCAATGTATTCTCAAAACTCCGTACATTGCCTTTAAGCTGCAACGTATTTGCAAAACCTAGACCATCGCCTCAGACTTCATACAATGATGTTCGAAACATCAAATTTAGCTTATCGCATCAGACTTCACACAACAATTTACAGACCTAATCCATTGCCTCAGTCTTCATGCAACAATGTGTTTCTTTATTCCAAGCTCCAGACCATCGCCTCAGACTTCATGCAGCGATGTTCGAAACAACAAATTTAGCTTATCGCCTCAGACTTCACACAACAATTCGTAAACCTAACTCATTGCCTCAGACTTCATGCAGCAATGTGTTTCTTCATTCCACAAAATTTAGCTTATCTCATCAGACTTCACGCATCAATTTTCAAACCTAACCCATTGCCTCATAATTCATGCAGCAATGTGTTTCTTTATTCCAAGCTCCAGGTCATCGCCTCAGACTTCATGCAGCGATGCTCGAAAACAAAACTTAGCTTGTCGCCTCAGACTTCATGCAGCGATCTGCGAACCTGATCCATTGCCTCAGACTTCATACAACAATGTGTTTCTTTATCCCACACTCCAAACCATTGCCTCAGACTTCATGCAGCAATGTGTTTCTTTATTCCAAACTCCTAACCCATTGTCTCAGACTTCATGCAACAATGTGTTTCTTCATTCCACAAAATCCAGCTTATCGTCTCAGGCTTCACGCAGCAATTTGCGAACCAAACTCATTGCCTCAGACTTTATGCAGTAATGTATATTTCTTTACCCGGTAACACAAACCATCGCCTCAGACTTCATGCAGCGATGCCCGAGAACTAAATCCAACTTATCTTCTCAGACTGCACACAATAATCTGCAAACCTAACCCATTGCTTCAGTCTTCATGCAGTAATGTGTTCCTTTATTCCATAACACAGATCATTGCCTCAGACTTCATCCAGCGATGCTCGAAAGAAAACAAAACTTTAACCCATTGCCTCATACTTCATGCAGCAATGTGTTTCTTTATTCCGTAAACACCGATTGTCGCCTCAGACTTTATGCAGCGATGCTCCAAAATATAAGACTTAGCTCATCGCCTCAGACTTCATGCAACGATGCTCAAAACAAAACTCTAGCCCATCGCCTCAGACGTCATGTAGCGATTCGCAAACATAATCCATGGCCTCAGTCTTCAAACAGCCATGCATCATCAATTATTGTTGTATTCATCCTCCCAAGTGGATGAATAATCAAAAACCAAACCAAGACATATGAAATTGCACTCGTAAAACCATCTGCCTCGTTATCAAACCTTGGTAAGCGATGCATCATCAGCTTTTCCTACTTCCTTGAGACTTGTAAGGGTATGCTATATTAGTGTAACTTTATGTTTGTCGGACAAATTTTGGGATACTTCAAGTATTCAATAAACTTCCAATCAGAATAAGCAAGACTCGAGTTTTCTCACGCTATTCGACTGGAAGATAATTGAATAGGGGCATCTGTCGTACCCCAAATTTGTCCTACCTCGATGATTTCATTTTTCGAGATTAAAATTGAAGAAATATTCAATTAAATATGGTATATCAATATCTGATAGTCTGTCTTTATCCAACTAGGGGGTGTACCTTAAATTCGGGAGAATAAGGCTATCTAAATCAGAGAGACTCATGTATCCGTAGGCCCATTCACGAAGCATGTTGGCCAATGGCCCATGTGATTTGAAAAGGGAAAATTATTTCAAAATTAATTATTAAGTTTAATTACATAAGCCATTTAGGTGTTAGAAAAGAAGGTGCAATTACGAATAACAAGCCTGTTGTATTTTCAGCAGTCCATTTGTTGTTTTAATTAATAAAACCCATTTTAGTGTTATTAGTAAAAAAAGGGTATAATTCTGAATTACAAGCCCATTAAGATTTCTTCTTTAGCTGGCCCAGGATGGTTCTTTTTTGAGAAGAATGATTGTTGTGAAAAAATCTTTTGTTGGTTAGGGCCCAATTCTTGGCCCATTTGGCATTTGTGAATTATAATCTGACCCATTGTTTTATTAGTTAATTTATTGTTTACAAATTATTATTAGTTTTTAGAATAACCTAGTGGATTGTATTAGATGTTCAAAGCCCTTTAGGCCCATTTAGCACTAAAAGAAAAAGTGTTGCTGTAAAACAAAAATGTTGTTTATAATAAAAAAGTAAATATTGATTGTTGAGTTGAGATTATATTGGGCCCAATGTCCGTTTACGCATGGGATGAACAAAAATAGCAATGTAAGGCCAACAAAAAAAAGTAACTAACAGTTACTGTATCAATCTTACCAAAATTTACGCACGTTTTTTCACTATTAACCAGTACTGTTTGAATCAAATATTTTCTTATTGCATAAAATCTCAGATTTTGTTCACAAATTAAAAAAAACAATACTAAAATCAAATACAAATCTAAGGTTACACATAAGAAAATCTCAGAAATTGTACAAAATGAATAGAATCAAATCTTAGTGTCAAAACAATATTATTACAAAAACAAATCTCCATTAATGAAAAAATCTAAAATTACAATGAATCAAACTGAATCAATCACAGTAATTTCCAATCCCTAATTCTAAGGCAATCAAAAACCCTAAAACTAAGCCCTATAAATATTAATCGAAGAAAATACAGAACAGGGGGGCGGATTGAATACAGAATAGAGAAGCTTGAGACATAGGGGACAAAAGAAGAAACGAAAAGAATACAAAGGAAGTAAATTTTACAGTGAAGAAGAATGCAACTGCGAAGAACACTAGAAGAAGCGACAATTGGGGTTTCGATATCCGAAACCCTAGTTGTCATCGCCATCGCCGCTGATAAATCCTCTGTTGTCGCTACTCCATTCGTCATCATCATCGGACACCACCATTACCTGTAAACGAGAAGAAAAAGAAGGGTAAGCACGAATCTGACAGGAACTCATAATTTGAAATCGAAAGGGGTAAGCACACTTAGCTTTGCGTGTTCTTTGTTTTGATTGTCTGGTTAGGGTTTGATTGATTTACGATGGGGTGAGGGGTAAGATGAAGTCGCCGTAGAGACATTGGGAACATTTGGGTTTAGAGAAGATGAAGGGAATTAGGGTAAGGCGTGAAGAAGATGGGGCTACTGGAAAACGAAGAATGAGTTGTACAAGAAAATGAAAAAATAAGTTATATTCTATTTCATTCCAGTGCATGCGCGTATACCATAATGACTATGCACCTTCACTTTTACCCATGTGATCTTGATCAGATGACCATAGGCCAAGTTTGCACCATAGTAACGTACACCCTCATCCACGCAATCCCTCAGACTCTCTCCCAAACACAATGGGCTTAAGCCCAGTCACTTTCTGCACCCCCCATTCCTAAAATTACTAAAGCTACAAACCAAATTGCACCCCCTTGCTGAATTCATATCTGGGCCAACCCAGGTTATTTTTAACACCCCTTCATTTTTACTTACTAAGAGAAATTGCACCCCCCTTTGAAATTAATTATTTTTATATTTTTATATATAATTCCATTTTTTTATTTACTTATTTTATAATATTTTATTATTATTGGTAATGTTAAAAGTTCATTAATATTTTGTATATTTTTATATCATTATTATTTGTTAATAATTATATTATTATTATTAATTATTAATACCAATATATTTTATTTACTATGTAAATATTACTATACTAACAAATAAATTATTTTTTATATCAAAATTGTATATATTATTTTATATATTATTTGCATTAAAATATTTTCTAATCATGCATTAATCAAGATCTTCGCAATTAACACAATAAAAAACACTAACAAATCATCAAACAATTTTTTGCAATAAACTAAGCTAACCAATTGTTTTTGCAAAAGGGTTTCAAATAGGTTTTGACTTATTGCGCATTTAGTCAAAATCTCCACAATCACCACTTCCGACCAAAGTGCGAGGAGATTCAAAATATGTTTGCAAACACCTAAAAAAACCAACCCCATATGAACTACGAATTGGGACTCTGATTCCTCATAAGAGGATACATAGGCATACAATAAAAAATCATAGCGAGTTCCCCTATAAAAAATTCAAACCCTTTCTTTCTAATTAAAACTTAAAATCCTGTTTACCCTAACTCAAACTTAAAACCTAATATCCTTGTGAACAAGGTAGATGAAAGGCGTCTAACACCTTCCTTTCGTCTAAAGAAGTCCGAAACCTAGAATCTCTATCTGCGAATTAGGGTTTTCTGTTAGATTCCCTTCCCTAGGATAAAAACTAATAGTGGCGACTCTGATTTAAAATCCAGTTGCTACAATTAGCTTTAGAACTTATCACTTGTTTGTTAACCAAGCCACATTAAAACCTTGAAAAGCCCTTGATATTCTTGTTTTTATATTTTCAGTGTAAATTTTTGGATGAATCCATAATTTAGTCTATTATTTGCAAGATTGTTGGATGAGTGAAAATACCCTATTTTTGTGTGTTTTTCATCTATCGATGATTATGTTTGCTAGGTGTGATTCATTTATGACCAAGTATTGTATTAGAATGTTTGGCATATTCTTTGTATTTAGAATTTGTTTCATGTTTATGTTGTCGTCGTAGATTAGTGGTAAGTATGTTTCTTCGTGTGTACCGTTTTTCATTTGAACTATTGTATTTGTTTTTTGCTTTCAAAACCTGTTGATTCGTAATACTTTGATTATCGTCTTATGCTTTTACAAGTTTATTTGACTTTATTTGAGGACAAACAATGATTCAAGTTGGGGAGAGTTTGATAAGTGAAAATTGTAGCTATTTTTATATATAAGTTTTATTGCACTTATCGACTTTTTGTTTGTTAATATTGTTGAATAATCCTGACTTTTATGTAAATACATTTAGTTTATGTATAATGCGTTTTCTTGTATAAAGTGTATCATTTGATAGTTTTGTATTTATTTTGTAGGTGTGATACGGTGGGAGAACTGACTTGAGGTTTTGCGTTTGTGTTTACAAATGTTGCGGTTTAGCAAGAGTCACCACCGACTTTTCTTTTATCTAAAAGGAAAGGTGAAAAAGCACAGGAAAGACCTTTAGAGATGTTTTTGAGTTCGAGGGGTAGATTATGAAAAGGGAAGGTATTAGCACCCTTTTCATCCATGGTTTTCCATGGGCTCTTAGTTACTCGCTAGATTACTTGCTTTTGTTTGAATGTGCTTGTGGTTTTTGAAAGTATTTTGAAAAATGTAACTTTATAATGATTCTCGTTTCTATAAGAATGTATACAAAGTGTTGTTTTCGAAAATAGTTCAAAGATGTGTGTTGTGGAATGTGTTTTTTGGAAGTGATTTTGAAAAGGGTTTCCTTTGTAATGTCTCTCGTTTCTATAAGAACGCGTACAAAGTGTTATCTTTTGAAAATGTTTCAAATGGAAATGTGAGTGTATAAAATGTTTTTGTTGTGAGCAAGCGAGCAACTGAGAGCGAACCTACCTACTCAAAAGGTCTTAAATGTGATTTTACTTCTCCTTTAGATGTGGCTATCTTACCATTGATTTGGTAAGAAGCCCCACCGTTGGATGTGAAGGGACGGACGTTGGGTCATCGTATGACCATGATAGCAATGTTGTGAGATGACTTAGCACTTTTCTTTAGGGACTAAGATCATTTCGAAAGGCAACTTTGATAGCGTCATCGAGGGACTATGATCTTGTATTAGTTTGTGCTATGACATCCCACATGCATAACATGGAAATTTTTAGACAACAAGTGGAGTTAACCTTAAGGGTGCATGTGAGAATAGTGTGTTTGATTTGCATGCATTTAATATTTGATTAGGGTTATCTACTTGTTGATTTTATCTCTTGCCATACATGCCTAATTACTATACAGTATAAGGAAAATAGTAAATTGCGGAAAATGAAATTCTACACTATTACAATATTTAGGGTATGGGGGTACATATGTATGAATGAGGATTGCAAGTAAAAATAAGTCCTAAGTTAGTATTATAACCATATTGAAATGTATAATATAAGAAAGAAATGGACTTATTTAGAAAATGTTTTTGTCTTAAGGAAATAAATTAAAAGGAAAATATTTTTATGTTTTTTATGTTAATATATAAAAAGATGAAAAGGAAAATAAATGCAAGGTAGGGAAACAGCGTGTTGCTGTAAGCAGAACGACTAGGATCAGAAGTTCTGAAGCCAAGAGCGCTATGACTCAGCAGGAGATATCCGTGGGATCAGAAGTTCTGGACTGGTAAACTCTGAGGTTCTGCAAGAAACGTTAGAGGGAAAACACAGAGTCTCTAGATGGTGTTCAGCCAGTGAACCAAAAGTTAGAAGTTCTGTATTATACTAAAACAGTGAGCAAACGTCAGCAGTTCAGTACATTGCCAGCATGTGAAAGTCATAAACTCTGAGTGTTTCAAAACAGCTGATGGAAACATCAGAAGTTCAGTGTATTTGACATGTGAGGAGAACTCAGAAGTTATGTGCTGTGTTAGAATAGTGAGTGAGTCATCAGAAGTTCAGTGTTGTGCTGAGCCAGTGAATGAACCTTAGCAATTCAGTGCACTATCAGTATGTAAGAATCAGAAGTTCAGTGTGTGTTAATAGTGAGAAAAAATCATAAAAGTTCTATGTGTTATCAGCATGTGAAAATTAGAAGTTCTATATTACATTTCAACTCTTTTATCATATTAATCAACACGTCAACAACTCATTCATTTTTGGCAAACAGCAAATCAAAAGAATAACATCACAACAGTTCATAGAAGTTCTAATCCTACGTCTGAGTTCAACATTATTCTAGAAGTTCTGACCCATAGTTTTTCAGTTCATGCAATGATATGGACAACATTAATACTATGTTATTTACATGTTAATGATGTTCAGAATGAAAATCAAGTAAAGTCAGAAAGACTTACCTGGAGCGTGCTTGGAGCTTTGAGTGGCTTCCTTTGGATGTTCTGAGTCAGCAAGAGAGACGAAAGGGTGGTTGTGTCCTTTTGTTCAAAGGGAAGAACAAAGGTTTGTTTTTATGTATGAGAAATATGGATTTTTATAAAGGTTTCATAACTTCCTTTTCTCTCTTTTGGCCAATCTCTCTCTTTAAAAGCCAGCCCCTTGAACGTGTGATGGAGCCAAGTATTTATAGATGGGTTTGTTGTGATTTTTTTGGGTGAAAACAAATGGGATTTGAACTTGTTTTGGCATCCTGTTCCTTTGCTTTTTCATCACAGTTTTCGTATGCTAGTTTGGTGCAATCATGGTATGCAGGCATAGGCTGAACCAGCTACTGGTCATAGGTCTGAAGTAGGTTGTATAAACAAGGTTTTGGGATTTGGTCAAGTTTTGACCAAAGCGTTGAATATAGCCTTCATGTGTTCAAGCATTGCCTTGTTTTTGAAGCAAGCATGTTGGTTGTTAGCAGGAATTAAGGAAAAGCAAAAATCAAAGCATGGGCTTGGTAGCAAAGTTGCTATCCCAAGACAGTAGAGGTACACGTGGTGAAAATCCTTTGGATAAAGACTCAGAAGGTAGTTGTGAGCATTAAATGAGCATTAAATAATGATGAGACTTATCACAATCAGAAATCCTGCAACGTGAAACTCTACACCAATGCTTAGTTCTGGATCAGAAGTTCTGCTTCAGCGTGGCATCCGCATCTTCTGATCCTCTTACCTTCTGGCTCCAGCATGTTATGAAGGAGCTTTCAGGCTTCATATTACGCTTTATTACCTTCTTTGCATTACCCTAGCAAACTCTGACGGAACTTGCGTAGATGCTGAAGGGCCATGTTATGACTGAAGACTATGTGTTGAACCATGTTTACAACTTCTGACTGCACCTACCTGGAGGCTGGCTCATAAGTTCTGAACTTGTCATATTTTCTTAAACACTTAGAAAAATTCTAAGTATTTAGAATTTTGACCTCTTGGATTTTGATGAAACAAAACTTCATATTTCAACGTGTCTTGATGAAATATGATTCTTAAAGCTTGATTTTGATCCAAAAGTCAAAGTTTGACTTTTCAGTGTGCAAATGACCATTTTGCCCTTTTGAGTGATTTTCTTGAAAAATTGCAGTTCAAGGCTTGGAAACTTGATGGAAGCAAACCTAGGATCCAGGGTGATCCCTTGTGAAATGAGAGGGAAAATTTTGGGGTGCAACAGCTGCCCCTGTTCAATCTTCTTACACCTGAAGAGTTAGATTGGTAATTCTGCCATTCGTGACTTGAAGGTGGAAGATGATTGAACACTGGAGTGCCCAAAAAATTTGCAATCGAAGATGTGTTAGTTGATTATGTGGGGGATGGGCTTAAAGATGCCATTTGGAGTGGTAATGGATAATTGTTGGATATGGGCTTAAAGATGCCATCTAGAAATGATTGTTGGACTGTGTTTGAAGGTCTCTTATTGCCTGTCATTAACTGGAAGAAATAAATCTAACCAGAGGAGGTCTTTGGTTGCCTGTTTTAACTGGAAGAAATAAATCTAACCAGAGAAGGTCTTTTTTGATAATGATGTGTGATGAAGGAATCTGAGACGATTGCTAATCCAAATAGATGATGAAGGAATCTTGGACGGTTACTACCTCAGCAGGATGATGAAGGAATCTTGGACAATTTCTACCTCAACAGGATAATGAAGGAATCTTGGGTGACTACTACCTCAGCAGGATGATGAAGGAATCTTGGACGATTTTTACCTCAATAGGATGATGAAGGAATCTTGGGTGACTACTACCTCAGCAGGATAATGAAGGAATCTTGGATGACTACTACCTCAGCAGGATGATGAAGAAATCTTGGATGACTACTACCTCAACAGGATAATGAAGAAATCTTGGACGATTACTACCTCAGCAGGATGATGAAGGAATCTTGGATGATTACTACCTCAGCAGGATGATGAAGGAATCTTGGACGATTACTACCTCAACAGGATGATGAAGGAATCTTGGATGATTGCTACTCCAAAAGCTAATGAAGGAATCTTTGACGACTGCTACTTCAAAAGGATGATGAAGGAATCTTGGACGATTACTACCTCGGCAGAATGATGAAGGAATCTTGGACGACTACTACCTCAACAGGATGATGAAGGAATCTTGGATGACTACTACCTCAACATAATGATGAAGGAATCTTGGATGACTACTACCTCAACAGGATGGTGAATGAATCTTGGACGATTGCTACTCCAAAAGGTAATGAAGGAATCTTTGACGACTGCTACTTCAACCGGATGATGAAGGAATCTTGGACGATTACTACCTCAGCAGGATGATGAAGGAATCTTGGACGACTACTACCTCAACAGGATGATAAAGGAATCTTGAATGACTACTACCTCAACAGGATGATGAAGGAATCTTGGATGACTACTACCTCAAAAGGATGATGAAGGAATCTTGGACGACTACTACCTCAACAGGATGATGAAGGAATCTTGGACGATTTCTACTCCAAAAGGAAATGAAGGAATCTTTGACGACCGCTACTTCAACAGGATGATGAAGGAATCTTGGACAATTACTACCTCAGCAGGATGATGAAGGAATCTTGGACGACTACTACCTCAACAGGATGATGAAGGAATCTTGGATGACTACTACCTCAACAGGATGATGAAGGAATCTTGGACGACTACTACCTCAACAGGATGATGAAGGAATCTTGGACGATTTCTACTCCAAAAGGTAATGAAGGAATCTTTGACGACTGCCACTTCAACAGGATGATGAAGGAACCTTGGATGATTACTACCTCAGCAGGATAATGATAACCTTTATCTGTCGATCAATCTTTCCAGAAAAGGTAAAGAGTTAGTTGTATGCAATGTCATGATGTATGTATTGTGTAATGATGTTCTCAAAACAAATGAGATTTATGTTATATGTATTTATCATGTATGTAAATAGGATGTATGAAATGTGAAATGTTAATGAATGTATTTTTGTCTGGGAAAATAAATCTTTGACACATGTCGGGGAGTTTGTTAAATCCTGGACTATTATTGAAGAGTTGGTGTGTCTTCAAACTTTGCTTAGAATGTTTCCACTGGGGATTCCTGTTTTGTTGTTTGAGGAGAACTCCGCTGGGGAATATTGAAAAACTCTATGGGGAGAATGTTTATTCATGTTTGGAAAAAAAGTTCAGGAGTCTCGGTTGTCCGTTGCTCTACTGGGGAATCGAAGTTGAATTGATATCTGGTCGGGTCCAGGTTTCATAGTAACTTACCGGGGATTGTAAAGTAGTCTACTGGGGAAGAGGAGTTGTGGTCCTTTGATTTGGAGAGGCCACCTCAAGCTGGGGATTTTTTCCGTTTGTTGGGGAAATAAACCCTGTTGCCGGTCTATTAGAGAGGTGATGACTTCGTTGGGGAAAGTCCTCGAGGACTCTTGAGGTTGTCTCAGCTAGGGAAAGGTTTTCAGAGATTAAACTCTGGCTGGGGAATCATCCTATGAGAAGTATTTTGGGGGAATTTGTAATTGCCCCTAGTAGCAAGTGTTTGTGGTATTGCCAAAAATGTTTGACTGTACGTAACCCTTTTACTGAGATTGACGTTCAATGCCCCAAGTGACGGAGATGGAAACCTGCCCCTGGTTACTCTGTAATTCTTGAGAGATTTCCTGGAATCTTGACTGGACTGCCCTAGGTGTGCTGGATAGTGACATGTCATGTCCCTTTGTTGATAGGATATTTTTCAATGGGAGTTTCATCCTACTTGAAGTGATTTTGTTCATTGAGAGAGCTTTCATTCACTGGATATTCGTTGTGTGAATTTCTCTGCTGTCAAACAAATAGCCATATGCAAACCGTGATATTCAAGTAATGCAAAGTTTATGTTCGTCTTGAGGTTTTGAAAAATTCGTTTTTAGCAAGTAAAGAAGTTTGTAAGAAAATTCAAACTCAGGATTTAGAGTAAAGCCTTACAGGAGTCAGGATACCTTTTGTAACAGTATGCTTTCGAACTAACCCATGCTTCAATTAGGACTTTTTAAGGGTTGTAACATAGCTTGGTTCACGGTTTAAGAAACAAAGGATAAAGGCTCAAAGTGTATTTGTACCCACCAGTTCTTCGTGATGTTCCTCAGTCTTAAGCTCAGTTAATTGTGTGTTTGAACTCTAATTGAGTCTGGAATGACGTTTTGGTGATGATTCAGACAAGTTTAGTTTGTCGGAAGGCAGTCATTTTTTTTGCATCATTTTTTATGTTGTTGAGGATTTGTAGTGACCTCTTTTTGATTTGTTATCCCTGATTTTTTCCTGACTGTTCTTGTTTTGAGATTACAGTCAGCGGGATTCCCCAGTTTTCCTAAGTCTCCTTTTTAGTTTTTGACTTAGTGGGCTTTTTCTTTTGAGAGATAATGATTGCCTATGTGATAGGGAACCATTACCGTCTTTTGATTCCAGAGAAATGTTTTAATGTCATTCATTGTATTTACGATATGAGAGTTTGCGGCTTAACGCGTGTTTGAATTAACTGAGAGACTACCCTGCCCTAGGTTTTGATTGAAGGTTTCAATTTGTGTTTAAACAGAAAACTTCTACTTCTTTGGCTCGAAGGGGTTGACTAGGGATTATCTTCCTTATAACTCCAATGTTTAGGATTTGAAAGAATGCCTGTACATCGTCAGCAAGGTCTGTTCAAAAGCATACTGTATGAGATTATGGCATTGTTTTCGTCATCCTCCCTCTAAAGGCTTGTAACTTTTAGCAAGAGTTGAATGTCATAAAGAGAGTAAAAAGCATAGTTTTAAATGTAGAGAAAACGAACGGATGAATTCAAGGCAAACATATGAAATGCATTAATGAAACAAAGTTTGACATTAATAGATAATTGTTGAACAACAAAAGAAATTACAATTGAAAATTCAAAATGAAACAAGATGCTCTCAATGATTTGACATAGGAGCAGTGATCACGTTTGGAGTCTTCGGAGGGTCAAACTTGATCTCCTTGGCATCAATCAAGTCTTGAATCTTGTTCTTCAAAGTTCAACAGCCGTCGGTGTCATGTCCGGGATTGTCAGAATGATAGGCACATCTTACGCTCGAATTGTACTTAGAAGAGGAGGTGTCAGGATTTTGAGGAGGATCCTTTGGCGTGATCAACTTCAACTTCAGAAAATGTTGTAACGCTTGAGACAAAGGCATGTTGATGTTAGTGTACTGCTTTTCTTGATATCTTACCCTACGCCTATTGCTCTGTCTTTGTTGAAAAGATGTGGGATTAGAGATTAGGATTGCCCCTACGTGTTGGTCATGACGAATCTTTTGACCATGCACAACATTGGACTCTTTCTTCCCATTGTATGGCTTTTTATGAGCATCATAAGGTGTAGCTTCTTGAATATTTCCGTTTTTGATGCCAGCTTCGACCCTTTCGCCGGTCAATATTAGCTTGGTGAACCCGACTGAGGAGCTTCCGATAAAGTGTTTGAAGAAAGGCCCCGTCAAAGTTCCTATGAAGATGTCAATCAGCTCCCTGTCAGTTAAAGGGGGTTGCACCCTACCAGCCAGATCTCTCCACTTTTGGGCATACCCTTTGAAGCTTTCATTGGAACCCATGGTCATGTTCTGCAATTGCACACGAGTTGGTGCAAGATCAGCATTGTACTGATACTACTTGTAGAAAGCAACAGCTAAATCCAATTGATAGAACCGTTTGAGTTGAATCCCTACTAGGCTCTCTTGGAAGAAATGGATCCAAAGCTTTAGATCAGTTGTGTATGGTTGAATCTTGCGGACATAAAACTTTAAGTGAATCTTAGGGCAATAGACTCCATCATACAGGGAAAAGTGTTGTACCCCAAAATTTTCCCTCTCATTTTATCAAGATTTCCCCTCACAAGACTCTTTGAACTCAAGACCAAGCTAGGGTTTGCTCTGTTCAAGACATCTCCTTGCACTGATGACCTGAAATTAGGGTTTGAGTTTGCACAATGAATTTTGGACTTCTAATGCCCCATGTGACTTTCATACTTCATGTTGGACTTATAAGATTGCCCATACCAAGTTTCAAGCCTTGAATCAAATTTTTGCCCAGTCAATTGGACAGTTGACCTATGAATCAACTGTATTGGGGGAAAAAGTCAACTGTGGCCAATTTACAGTCAAACCTCATAAATTTTGATCCACATCAACATTATAGACTCATATGAACCATTTTATCAAGTTTGGACCACAACCCCTCAAGAAATTTGATCAGATCACCAAAAGGGCAAAATGGTCATTTTTAGGGTTTTGACTGCAGAAGGGCAATTTCTGATTTTTCACCTAGCCAATGGAAAATTGGGTTCAAGCATGGATTCAAGGACTCAATGGCATCATCTTGACCTATTCATAAGGTTCGAAATATCTCAAATGCATTGGATTTATAGATGAATTTTCCAATCAACTAATCAAAAATCAACTGTACACTGAAAAGTCAAACTTTGACTTTTTGGTCAAAATCAAGTGCCAAGGGTCATTTTTCATCAAGATATGTCAAAACATGAGACTTTTTCATCAAGAAACTTAATTTTGCAAATTAGGGTTTAAAATTGAAAATTTTCAAAACTTAGAATTTTTCTAAGTTATAAAATATTCTTATTTTTCCCCAACTTTGCCCAACATTTTCACCATGATGCAATTGGATTCAAAGAAAACATCCAACATGAAAGTTGTAGTCCTCCACAAAATCTACAACCTTTATTCACAAATTTTTCCCAAAAGATTCTTGGATCTCAAGTTATAATTTTTGAAATAAGGGTCCATGAAACTTTTAACTTAGTGAAATTTTGCCCTAGTTTAGGCAGGATTTTGACCTATCTTCATGGCAATGTTTCACCTAGTTCCCATTGGAATATCAAAATTAATTTCAAATATTGGTTGTAAAACATGTTACAAGCTTTCCAAAATGTCCAAGAACTCTCCAAAATCATTTATGGTTATGGAGAATTGAAGGTTTGAATTTGGCAAAATGTCACTTTGATCCATGGCATTTTTCACTATGCTACAAGTTGCAATTTTTATCCATCCTTGTTTGTACTTGTTTATAGGTATCTAAACCCTTCCACACTCAAAAATTGAATGCAAACTCAATGGTTTAAGGCATTATTCTGATCAATAGAGGTTTACACATTGAATTAATCTAAAAATGGCAAAAAGGCAACATTGCCATTTTCATAAAGTTGGCTTTATGTCAAGTTGTTCCTCTTGAGCCTTGAACCTTTTCTTTTGCAGTAAACAAAGTTCACTAATATCAGGCAATTGTTACCAACTCTTGGCAGACCCTAAGCTAGATGGTACAACCCTTTGCATTGTATCTTCACACTTTTCTTAAAAGCCAAGTCAACTTGCAAAAACAAAGGGAACTCTTGTATCTGTTATAACCAAGCTTTGTAACCATTCCAAACAAGTTTTGCATATCACATTGAGCCAGAAACACGAGCTATCCAATCCTCAAACACTCTTGAACATCAAAACACCAAAAACTTGCAAAACAAGGCAACTTCTGTAGTTTGTCATCCAAGGCAAAAACTACTCGTGTGTTTTGCCCCAAACCTCTTCCAATACACTACATACAACCCACCTAAGCTCTCCCAACCATTGGCCAATGATTGTAACTCCATTTACACCCTTCACCATTTCTGAATTCTGTTTGTGCAGGTTGACTTCTATAAGCTTATTCAAGCAAGTACAAAGCCAACTAAGCATTGGGGAAGGTCAGAGGAAGTTCAGACAAGATCACAAGCATCTCAGGCCTCACTCAAAATCTCTACATTGCCATACTCGTGTTCAACTGAAGCAGGTATTTTCCATCTTTCTATCTCTCTATTTAGGAATCATTAAGCTTATGTTTGTGAATAAAAAATGTAGTACTCATTTCCCTTAAGCTATACATATACATAGATTTTATTTAAGTTAACTGAGTTGGAAGAATTTGATTGATGAACTTTCTGAAAAAGTTAGGTTAGAAATTAGGGCCAGAGAAATTCTCTCTGGTCTTTGAGAGTTAGATTAAGTTCTTTACATGGTTGGAATCGTGTTGAAAAATGCTATAACTTTTGTGTTGTGAGTTTTTGCTTTAGAGCACGTATGCAGGATTTCCCAGTTTGAATATACAGGCGCGCGTTTTTGTCACAAGGTTGAAGACGAAGCTGGACTTGGGCTGGGCCTGGCTATTTCTCACTTTTTGCACCCCTGATTTGCTTCTCACACCCCATTGGCCCATTTAATCTATTTTTGTATATTTTTCATTTCTTTTTTTAATTTCTGACTTTATTTTATTTTTCTAAACTTTAAAAATTACCAAAAATATTTTATTTAATTTTCACCTTTTATTTAATTATTTTTTATTATTTTTTTAGACATAGAAATGATTATTAAATAATATATATTTATTTTCTTAATAAAAGACCTTGTAAATATTACAATAAAAATATTACATTTTTATTTTTTTTATTATTTATATACTTAAATAATATTTTTCCAACATATTTTTATTTCTTGACATTTGTATATATTTTTATTTTATTGTACATAAATAAATAATACATAATATATATATATATATATATATATATATATATATATATATATATATATATATATATATATATATATATATATATATATATATATACTTTCTTAAAACAAATTAGGGTTTCCACCCTTAATAAAAATAATATTTTTTCTTATTTTTGATACATTAAATATTTTATTTTTATATACATAAAAATAATACAAATTTTTTTTTTTTTGCATATTTATAATATATTGCATATTTATTTAATTGTCCATTTAAATACTTGCTTATTTATTATTTGAACAAAGAATTCAATTTGGTTGTAATAATCTTAGAGTTTTAATTTCTTGCAAATAATCCCCTATTCAAAATTGTATCCCCCTCCCCATATCAATGTTGTAATAGCTTAGATTACTTTTACGCATTTATTGCTTTCAAATATGCCATGATAGAGATTAGGGTTTGTATGCAATATCCAAAATCAAAACAAATAGCTTGACTAATACAAGACAAAATGCATGAAAATGACAACACAATGCACACAAGCACCCCTAGGGTTTCATCCACTTGTTTCCTTTAAAATGGCCATGGTATGCATGTTGAGTGTCTTGGCAAAACAAAAACAAAACAAAATATCATAGTCCCTCGATGACGCTATCTTGGTTGCCTATACAAAATGATCTAGTCCCTAAAAAATTTGCTAAGATACTTGGCACAATTGCTATCATGGTCATACGATGAGCCGCGCCCGTCCCGTTTAACATCCAAACACAAGGTTGTTTACCAAATACAATGGTAAAACAACAATGTCAAATGGTTAAAAATGTGTAGGAAAGATCTTCGAGTAGGGTAGACAACTCCTAGTTACTTGATCAAACTTGCAAAACATCCTTGCTAATTTCAAAACATTTCCCAAATACAAACTTTCAAACATTGAAACATCTTTTTCAAAAGACAAACACCTTTGTAAAATATTCAAACACGAATTATTACAAAGGTTGCCTAGACAAGGCCTCTTTTCAAAACATTTTCAAAACCACACACAAAGCACCATTTCAAACAATTGAAAAACAAAAGCAAGTGATCTAAACAAGTAACTAAGAGCCCATGGAAAACCATGGATGAAAAGGGTGCTAGCACCTTCCCTTTTCATAATCTACCCCCCGAACCCAAGAAAACATCTCAAAGGTCTTTCCTGTGCTTTTTGACCTTTCCTTTGGATAAAATAAAAAGTCGGTGGCGACTCTTGCTAAACCGAAACATTTTGCAAACACAAACGCAAAACCTCAAGTCAGTTCTCCCACCGTATCACAGAACTGGCGACTCTACTGGGGAAGAATCTAAAAGTGGGGTTACCTTAGGGTTTAGATCACCTTTACATGCTTATCTTGTTTGCTTTGATTGCTTTACATTTTGCTCTATTGTTTGGGTTTGAAATCCTCTACCCGGATTTGAGAAACATTCATAGGTAAATAGCAATACGTTGTGGAAACTGTGCGGGGTATACCGATATGGTTGAAGCAATAGCTATATTAGTGCGACATATTTGTGGGTACCAGTAGCCTTTGAGTCAATCAAAGAGAATACGGGGCCGCCGAGTGATGTCATGAAGCACTAATGGACTTTTAGAACCTTTACTTGACCATCTTGGCCTTTTTAGGGGTAGTGAGATGACCGACTTTGGTGCAGTCAGAAGTTGGTAGATACTCGATACTACACTCATTGAGGGTTGTTTTCTTGGAATATTTAGGTCACCAGTTAAGTGGTTAAATTGAAACAATGAACACAAAATAATACAGTGATATTGAGCTCCTTAGAACCCAGTTACTATTTATAGGACAGGTTGAGCCAACTAACTTCAAGAGGGTACTTACCTATGAAACCCCATGCAAGCCTGAAAATAAGATCTTGTGTGATTTTCTTATACATATACTTGTGCATACATCATGAACATCATGAAGCATCATATGCATCCACTAACCATTTCAAGGGTTTGGATCTTCATCGTTGTTCCTGTTTTGTAGGTTATGGAATCACTCCGCAGAAAAACTATTCAGGTCAAACTTGTGAGAATCCCTCCTCAACTCAAGGAGCTTGCTTCCAAGATTCCAGAGAATTCTCCCTTCACTGAAAGACATGGTAGACTTCTCAATTTGGTC
This sequence comes from Vicia faba, assembly GCA_948472305.1. Taxonomy (NCBI): domain Eukaryota; kingdom Viridiplantae; phylum Streptophyta; class Magnoliopsida; order Fabales; family Fabaceae; genus Vicia; species Vicia faba. Next base: position 641,421,997 of record OX451736.1, on the reverse strand, counting down.
AACTCCAACATAGAGGAAGACATTGTGAAAGTTCTCTTCCAGTTCTTTGACCCCCTACACCACTGCTTCACATTTCCTGATTACCAACTAGTGCCTACTTTGGAAGAATTTTCTCAACTCCTGAGGATCCCTATTCTCCATCAACTACCCTAAAATGGTACGGAAAGAGAGCCAAAGCCTGAAGATGTTGCTCAAGCCTTACACTTGCAAACATCTGATATCAAAGGTCATTGGGAAACCAGAAGTGGTGTCAAGGGTTTCTTGGCAAAGTTTCTGTTTGAGAAGGCACAAGACTGCTGGAATTCTCTAGATCTGCAAGCTTTTGAGGAGATTGTAGCACTTCTCATCTATGGGTTGATGTTATTCCCTAACCCTGATCAGCTTATAGATGTAAATGCTGTCAAGATTTTCATATCTCAGAATCCTGTACCTACATTTCTTGGGGACATCCTACACTCATTTCACACACGAAAAATGATGAAAAGAGATGTTCTCATGTGCTGTACTCCTCTTCTAGCAAGGTGGTTTATTTCTCACCTTCCCCAATCAGTATTGAAGAATGAGCAAGGCTTAAGGTGGTCACAACGATTGATGACTCTCACACATTCTGATGTTCATTGGTGTTCTCAGTCCAGAGAAAATGTCATCATCATTGACCATTGTGGGGAATTCCATAATGTCCCATTACTTGGAATTAGGGGAGGCATTACCTACAGCCCCTGCTTAGCTCTGAGACAGTTTGGGTATGCCCGAAGGGATGGCCCTCATGACATGCTGATTCCAGACTTGGTTTTTGACTTCGACAATGATGCTCAAGGACTTCGGCAAAGGTTTATCCAAGCTTGGAGGATGCCCAACAAGGTAGACAGTAAGACACTGGGACACAAGAATTCCATCCCCCTTGAGCCTTACCTCAAGTGGGTATGAACCCGCGCCCAAAATCTTATGATGCCTTACCCCTACATTCTCCCGGTGATCAAAGAGCCTGTTATGGAAGGAGAGGTTCCATACACCCTCCTACATCCTGACATGCCAACATCACTAGAAGATTTGCAAAGGAGTTGGATACAGCTCAAGGGAGAACGCAATACTTTTAAAGCCAGCTTCTACGTCAGTGAGAAGAAGGTTTTGGAACTTACTCGTCGACTCTACGAAGAGCAGAATCTCAACACCTATATTGCGCCAAAGAGGATGCGCAACGTCTTTTTACATTAGAATTTTGTATTTATTTTGCCCATGGGGCATTTATGTACTAACAAATTCTATCTTATTAATATGACGTGTGTTCCTTTTTGTTTACAACAAATTTGAATTTCTGAATCCTTGATTTGCATTACATGAATACACATCATTCATCATATGCATAAACATGTCTTCACACCAGGTTTCCTTATCTCTCTGCTGTTTATTTCAACAAGATGGATATAGAGCAGATGGTCAAAGACCTACAAGCGCAGAATTCACAGTTCCAACAACTCCTCATGACCTTGGCAAAGGGTCAGGAGGATCTTAAAGCACTGTTGGAGAAGGAAAAGGAGAAAAAGAAAAAGAAAAGAGTTGGTGTGGCTACTTTGGGTAGAAGATTTGAGAACCAAGCTAGAAGGGTCCTGGATTTCCCCTCAACATCTGATGAAGGGGTAGGAAAGGGTAAAGGAGCTGCAGTACCATCCGAGTCTGAGGCTGAAGAAGAAGAAGAAGAGGATGAAGACTATTCCAAACAACAGTACCCTCCTGCAAATGACAAGTACAAGAATCTGGAAGAGCGTCTGGTAGACATGGAGGTGCAGAGGGTGCCTGGGCTGGATTTCAAAGAGTTAGGGTTGGTTTATGGGATTGTCATTCCCCCCAAGTTTGAAGTTCCGCTATTCGCTAAATACGATGGGGTGTCTTTCCCGAAGATGCACCTACCATCTTACGTCAGGAAAATTCAACCTCATTCTTCTGACAAGGACCTGTGGGTCCACTTTTTTTCAAGATAGTTTGTCGGGTATGCAATTGGATTGGTTCTACCAGCTTGAGAGGTCTGATGTGCATAATTGGGAGGATTTGGCTGCTGCCTTCTACAGACAATATCAATATAACGCGTACTTAGCACCTACTCGTACTCAATTACAGAGTATGGGTATGGTCTCCAATGAAGGCTTTAAGGAGTATGCCCAAAAATGGAGGGACTTGGATGGAAGGGTGCAGCCACCATTATCTGAAAGAGAGCTTGTTGATATGTTTTTGGGGACTCTATCAGGTCCATTCTTTAATCACCTGATAGGAAGTTCGTTTGTGGGGTTCACCGAGTTAATTCTGACTGGTGAAAGAGTTGAAGCCGGAATCAAGAGCGGTAAAATTCAAAAGGATGCATATGCTTCCGCAGTGTGATACGGTGAGAGAACTGACTTGGGATTCTGCGTTTGTGTTCGCAAATGTTTCGGTTTAGCAAGAGTCGCCACCGACTTTTTATTTTATCCTAAGAAAAGGTCAAAAAGCACAGGAAAGACCTTTGAGATGTTTTCTTGAGTTCGGGGAGTAGATTATAGAAAGGGAAGGTATTAGCACCCTTTCTATCCATGGTTATCCATGGGCTCTTAGTTACTTGCTTAGATCACTTGCCTTTGCTTTTCAATTGTTTGAAATGGTGCTTTGTGTGTGTGGTTTTGAAAATGCTTTGAAAAATATGCCTTGTCTAGGCAACCTTTGTAATGATTCTTGTTTGAATATATACAAAGGTTATGTCTTTTTGAAAATATATTCCAATGTTTTGAAAGTTGTTTTGAAGTTGTGTTTGAAAATGGCAAGGATGTTTTGCAAGATTTGATCAAGTAACTAAGAGTTGTCTACCCCATTTTACTCAAAGATCTTTCTTATGTTTTTAACCCTTTAACAGTGTTGTTTCACCATTGTATTTGATGAACAACCTTGTGTTAGGATGTTAAACGGGACAGGCGCGGGTCATCGTATAGACCATGATAGCAATAGTGTCAAGTATTTTTGGCAATTTTCTTGAGGGACTTGATCATTTTGCTTAGGCAACTCAGATAGCGTCATCGAGGGACTATGATCTTTTGTTTTGTTTTTGTTTTTCCAAAGTACTTGACATGTATACCATGGCCCATTTTTGAAGGCAACAAGTGGATTGATACCCTAGGGGGTGCAAGTGTGCATTGTGTTTGTTTTTCATGCATTTTTGTCTTTGATTAGGTCAAACTATTTGTTGATTTGATTTTGCATACAAACCCTAAGTCTAACCATGGAATAATTGAAAGCATTTAAAGGTGCGAGAATTTAAATTCTACACTATTACAACATGATATAGGGAGGGGGGTACAAATTTGAATTGGGGATCATTTTGCAAGAAATTAAATCCTAAATTATTACAACCATATTGAATGGGTAAGGCATAATACAATATTTAAATAAATACAATTAAATAAATATCAAATAAAATGTATTATGCAAAAAAGTTTTTGTGTATGTAAAAAGAATTTTTAATGTGGAATGTAAATATAAAAAAAGTCAATTTTAAATTATTTTGTTTTTTTTAGGGCAAAAACCCTAATTTCTTAAATAAGTAGTATTATTTATTATTTATATATAATAATGTATTTATTTGTAAAAAATAAAAGTATATTGAAAAAAGGTATTTTTAGTATAAAATATTAATAAAAATAAAAATGTATTATTTTTGTGTTTTTTGGTTCTTATTATTTAATAAAATATATTATATATGTACATATATGTATTAAATATATTAAGTGTGTATAAAAATAAAATAAATTATTTACAAAAATGTATATATTTCAAGAAAATATTTTTAAATATGTAAATAAAAATAAAATAAATTATTTAAGTATTATTTGTATTATTTTTAAGTTTTAACAAAAGAAAATAAGATATTTAATATGTTAACATTAGGAAAAATTAGAATAAAATATCTAATAAATGACAAAAAATATGAAAATATTTTTGGGATATTTTTTATGTTTGCAAATAAAATATCAAAGTCAGAGAAAAAATAAAAATGCAAAAATAATGAAAATACAAAGCAATGGGCCAAGGGGTGCTGAAAGTGAACTAGGGGGTGTCAAAAGCAAAGAAGTTCAGGCCCAACCCAAAATCAACTTCATCTTCTTCCTTTGAACAGAAATGCGCGGGTGTTATACACAAAATGCTATCTCGTGATTCCTTGCTTTTTTGACAAAACTCATAACATGAAACTTGTAGAGCATCAAACAACGAATCTAACCATATAAAAAACTCAAGCTAACTCTCAAAGACCAGAGAGAATTTCTCTGGCCCTAATTCTTAACCTAGTTTTTTCAGAAAGTTCATGAACAAAATTCTCCTAGCACGATTAATATAAATGAAAACTAAGCACATGTATGGTTTCAGGACTATGAATACAACATCTTTCATCCACAAACCTAAGTCTAACTATTCCTAAATAGAGAGATAGAAGTTCATGAAATACCTGTTCCAGTTGACTTCGAGCTGGACAATGCAGCAACTTCCAAGGGTGCTTGAGGTTCTTTTGAGCTTGCATGAGGTCCACTGAAGCTTTCCCAATGCTTGGCTTGTTTTGAAGTAGCCTGAATCGTGCTACAGAACTCAACCTGCAAAGCTTTCAAACGAAAATTGCAATGTGTGTTAATGGTGTTACAGCTAGCAATGGAGGTCTGGGATAGTTCAGGTGAGTTGAATGGAAGATATTGGAACAAGTTTGAGGCAAAATTCACGAGGGAAAGTGGAGATGGAGGTGGTTCTGCAGGGCTTGCCCTGTTTTGCAGAAAAGTAGTGATTTTGTGTACAAGGAGGTTTGAGGGGTTCAGGGCTCGTGCTTCTGACTTATGAGGATATGCAAAACTTGTTTGACAACTTTGTTCTTGTTGGTTTCTTCAGATGTGAGAGATACAAGCTTTTGTCCCTTTTACTTGTTTTGAAAGTAAAGTTGGAAGTGAAGTGTGATAGGCCTGTACAGGCTATCTCCAAGCATGCACCAACTCCTTGTACCTTTACCTAAGTTTGTGGAACCTGTTTGCTGCAAAGAAAGAAGTTCAAAGCTCAAGAAAGACAACTTTGCAAAAGTTCATGCTTTATGAAAATGGAAGTGTGACCTTTATGCTTAAAATGGAAATGTTCATTGTACAAAGCTCTCTTGATCAGAACAATGCCAATATCCAATGTATTTGCATTTAATTTTTGAGTGTAAGTTGGTTTAGAGGCCTGTAATCATGTACTAAGCTAGTTTAGTTTGAAAATGCAAGTTGTATGAACATGTATTGGCCATGGATCAAAGTGAGTTTTTGCCAACTTCAAGCATTCGATTCTCCATAACCACAAGGGTGTTTGAGGAGTTCATGGACAATTTGGAAAGCTTGAAACATGTACTATAATCCATCTTTGAAATGAAACTTGAAAATCCAAGTGGAACTATGTGAAAAATGGCCAAGAAGATGGGTCAAAATCCTGCCTAAACTAGGGCAAAATTTCTCTAAGTTAAAAGTTTTAGGTACCCTTGTTCCAAAAATCATAACTTGAGATACAAGCTTCTTTTGTGAAAACTTCGTGAATCAAAGTTGTAAACTTTGTGATGTAATACAACTTTAATGTTGCAAGTTTTGTTTGAATCCATTTGTATCTTGGTGAAAAATGGGACAAAGTTAGGAAAAAAATAAGAAAATTTTATAACTTAGAAAAATTCTAAGTTATGAAATTTTTCCATTTTAAACCCTAATTTGCATTTTTGGGTTTCTTGATGAACAAGTTTCATAGTTTGACATGTCTTGATGAAAAATGACCTTTGGCACTTGATTTTGACCAAAAAGTCAAAGTTTGACTTTTCAGTATACAGTTAAATTTTGATCAGTTGACTGAAAAATTCATCTGTCCACCCTATGCATTTGAGATCTTTTGAACTTGTTGAATGGGTCAAGAAAATGTCATTGAGTCCTTGAGTCCATAGTTGAGCTTTATTTTCCATTGGCTAGGTCAAATAGTCAAAAATTGCCTTTGTACAATCAAAACCCTAAAAATGACCATTTTGCCCTTTTGGTGATCTGTTCAAATTTCTTGTGGAATTGTGATCCAAACTTGATCAAATGGTTCATATGAGTTCATAATGTTGATGTGGGTCAAAATTCATGAGGTTTGACTGTCAATTGACCATAATTGACTTTTTCCCCAATATAGTTGATTTACAGGTCAACTGTCCAATTGACTGGGCAAAAATCTGAATCAAGGCTTGAAACTTGGTATGGACAAACTTGTGAGTCCAATATGAAGTATGAAAGTAAATTTGGGTATTGTAGGTCAAAAAATCACTGTGCAAACTCAAACCCTAATTTAGGTCAATAGTGCAAGGAGGTATCCTGAGTAGAGCAAACCCTAGCTTGATCCTGAGTTCCAAGAGTCTTGTGATGAGAAATATTGATGAAATGAGAGGGAAAATTTTGGGGTACAACAGTTGCCCCTGTTCAATCTTCTTGAACCTGAAGAGTTAGATTGGCAAGCTTGCCTTTCGCGACTCGAAGGTAAAAGAGGATTGGACATTAGAGTGCCCGTAAATTTGCACTCGTCAAAATATAACTGAGGAAATGGGCTTAAAGATGCCATTTGGAGATGGTAGAATCTTGCTGGAGATGGGCTTAAATATTCCATCCAAGATTGTTTGTTGAATTGCAAAGTGGTAGGTCAGAAGAATGAGCATCAAAACGGTATCCGTGTCTGGAATGCATTTGAACTGTATCTGGAGACTGAGTCTGTATGAGCGAAAGAATGGCGTCCGTGTCTGGAGCATATCCGAGCTGTAACTGTATTTGAGTTTTGAATGAATATCAGAATGACTGTCGTGTCTGGAGTGTATCTGTATTGTATCTGAATTCTGAATGGGCGACAGAGAAACATCTGTGTGCGAAGCATCTCTGGGCTGGCGATAAATCCCGAATGAGTGACAGAATGGCAACCGTGTCTGGAGCGTATTTGGACTGTATCTGAAGTTGAGATCTGTATGAGTAGCAGAATGACTTCCGTGTTTGGAGTGTATCTGAGACTGTAACTGGGATCTGAATAAGTGACAGAATGACTTCCGTGGCGATTGCACTGGGGAGAATCAAACTGTTGGTGTAAGGGACAGAATGGCATCCGTGTTTGGAGCGTATCTGAACTTGTGGTTGATAGTTGAATCTGAATGAGAGACATAATGGCGGCTGTGTCTGGAGCATATCTAGTCTGTATCGGATTGCTGAAGTCTGAATGAGTAGTAAAATGACTGCCGTGTCTGGGGTGTATCTGTACTGTATTTTGACTTGAAATTTTGAATGAGTAATAGAATGACCGCCGTGTCTGGGGTCTATCCATACTGTATCTGAATAATTGTTAACAATAGCCTTTTAATCTTATCCTGAAAAGGGTAAAATGTTAGCTAAAACCAAAGTTATGTTACATGATATGCATGATGCAATGAATTGTGTTTCATCAATGTTTATGATATATGAATGTAATGGATGTGCATGTTGTAACACCCCTTCTAAAATACCCCGAATAATATTAATTATATCAATGATTAAAGACATATTCCATCAGAGTTAACACGGAACAAGGGATGTCACAATTATGAAATAAATAAAACTTCCAATAAAACAGTAGTCATGCTACACTGAGGGTCATTATTCAAATAATTCAATCAACTTAAGACCATGTCTTACACAGCGGAAAAATACCATAACCAAAACGGAATAAACCAAAACATAATTATTCCCAATGAAATTCAAAGAAACAATTGAATAATAACTAATTCCTCAACTAAACGTTCCCCAGTGTTACAACCTATCAGAGCACGACACTGACACGCGGACTTAAAGTAACATAGCTCTAGAGCCATCCTCACCAACTCCTGAGCTGCTAACTTTAATCTGAAATTGTTAAAGTAAGGGTGAGATTTCTCATAATTAACATGCATTATAAGCTTCTCAATCAACATTATATCACAAGCATATTATTTCACTCATTTTAGCATAAATTCAGATTCAACACGCAGTTCCAATCATACAAGTCATTATGCACAAATCAATAATCAACCAAAGAATTGTAACACTGGAAGACATCCTAACATGTTACAATTACATGCAAACACAAATGCAGACACAATGCATGTGGTACCAACACGTGACCAAGTCACCCAACACTGATCCATCATCAACCGGATACAACAACCATCGATTCGTCCATAAACACCCGAACACGAATCCAGCCTAACCACCCATCATCGCCCGGGTATCGGTTAACAGCAATACAAGTCAAATTCCACACAATGGGAATTAACTTCACCAAAACAATGCATATGCACGCACATCACTAGCATGCAACATCAAATCAGTCTATAAAATACATCAATTTATCATAACTGAACCAAAACCAAAAACATGATATCTCAACGATCATGCACACCATCATTAGCAACATAAACATGCCTTTCATTCATACAATACTAATACATCCATCCATCACAGGTTCACTGCTACATACACACCCATGTGCGTTAGCCAATAATCACTTATTCCGGGATTTGACTCATTTTCAAAATAATTTCAGGTTTTAGGAAATATTTCCATTTTATAAAATAGAGCATTAAATTTAAGAAATAACGTCCAAAACGGCACTCAAAACGGACTTACGGTTTGAAAGTTATGAATTTTCAAAGTTTAATATTTTTCAAAAAGTTACAGCAGAACCCGGTTCCTACATATGTAGGAACCGGTTCCTGCGAAGTTCAAAAATCACGCTTCTGGAAAAATGTATGGGAACCCGGTTCCTACCTATACAGGAACCAGTTCCTACGTGTATTTTTGCCAGTTTTTTTAAATTCACACAGTGGAACCCGGTTCCTCCCCACTGGGAACCGGTTCCCACAACCTGCAGAGTCAAATTCTGCACTTTTGACAAGATTTATTCATTCTAAACCAATTCCAAACATACCCATACGAATTGCAACATGAGAAACACCAAAACACATCCATTGTGCACCATTATAAGATCAAACAACATTATTTCATCATTCCTTTTTATCATCTGACACCCTCATGGTTTTCAACCTACAATTCGACGCAATAGGGACAATTCTACGGAACCCTAGAATTCCAAACCGGGATTCCCTAACATACTATGATCCATACTATTGAATATCTAAACCGATAATACGAATTAACTAATCGAAATCACCCCTTACCTTGTGGGTTCTTCGAATTCTGACGCTTCCGGTTTTCTCCTTCTTTTTCCTCTTCTCAAATGCACGTATGATGAATATTCCAAAATAACTCTCTTTCTCTTCTTTTTCCTTTTAATACTCCTTTTATTATTCCAATAAAATAATTAAATTAGTAATTAGTAAGAGTAGAGTATTTTACCCCTCACACCCTCTAATCACTCTTCACACCACCAATACTTCTTTCCTTTAATTAATTAAATTAATTCCAATAATCCAAAAATACCAATAATTAAATTTCCAATTAAATTAATAATTAAAAATTCTAATTATTTAATAATCGGATTATTTGGGGTGTCACAACTCTCCCCAACTAAAAGAGTTTTCGTCCTCGAAAACATACCTTAGACGAACAGTTTGGGATATGAGTCCTTCATCTGACTCTCCAGCTCCCAAGTGACATTTCCATCTGCTGGTCCTCCCCAAGCCACTCTTACCAATGCGATCTCCTTTCCTCGCAACTGTTTCAACTTCCGATCCTCAATTCTCGCAGGTATCGCTTCCACAGTCAAATTCTCTCGTGCCTGTATATCGTCTACCCGAATCTCATGAGACGGATCAACAATGTACTTCCTTAGCTGAGATACATGAAAAACATCATGCAAATTTGCAAGTGACGGCGGCAAAGCAATCTGATAAGAAACTTTCCTAACTCTCTTGGTAATCTGAAACGGACCAATAAAACGTGGAGTCAACTTCTTTGACTTCAAAGCTCGACCAATACCAGTCATCGGAGTAACTCGCATAAAAACATGTTCTCCTTCGCTAAACTCAAGATCTTTCCTCCTCTTTAAGTGATAACTTTTCTGACGACTCTGAGAAGTCCTCATCTTCACCTGAATCATCTTAATCTTTTCCGAAGTCTGTTGGACAATTTCTGGTCCAATCACAGCACTCTCTCCAGATTCATACCAACACAATGGTGTCCGACACCTCCTACCATACAATGCCTCAAACGGAGCCATACCAATGCTCGAATGAAAACTATTGTTGTAGGTAAACTCAATCAATGGTAGATAACTATCCCAAGCTCCACCTTTCTCCAACACACAAGCTCTTAACAAATCTTCCAACGACTGAATCATTCTCTCCGTCTGACCATCTGTCTGTGGATGATAAGCGGAACTCAAACGCAACTTAGTATCCAAAGCTTCTTGCAATCCCGTCCAGAATTTAGATGTAAACCTTGGATCTCGATCCGACACAATACTAGAAGGAATACCGTGCAAACTTACAATCTTCTCAACATACAATTCTGCCAACCTTTCCATCGGATAATCCATTCTTATCGGAATAAAATGAGCAGATTTCGTCAACCGATCAACAATAACCCAGATAGAATCACAATTCTTCGATGTCCTTGGCAAACCAGACACAAAATCCATAGAGATTCCATCCCATTTCCATTATGGAACAAACAACGGTTCCATCAATCCTGACGGTTTCTGATGCTCAATCTTCGACTTCTGACAAACCAAACAAGCATACACAAACTCAGCAATTTCCTTTTTCATTCCCGACCACCAAAACAACTTTTTCAAATCATGGTACATTTTAGTAGCACCAGGATGAATACTCAATCCACTACGATGTCCTTCTTCCAAAATACTCTTCCTAATCTCTACAACATCGGGAACACACACCCTATTACCAAATCTCATAACACCATTCTCATCAATCCGGAACTCGCCTCCTTGACCTTGGTTGATCAATGTCAATTTATCAACTAACCCAACATCGGACTTCTGTCCATTCCGAATTTCTTCCAGAATACCACTAGTCAGTTTCAACATATCCAATTTCACACTATTCAGAGTAGTTTCACATACAAAACTTAAATCTCTGAACTGCTCAACCAAATCTAACTCACGGACCATTAACATCGACATATGCAAGGACTTCCTACTCAAGGCATCCGCAATAACGTTTGCCTTACCAGGATGGTAATTCAAACCAAAATCATAATCCTTTAGAAATTCTAACCATCTCCTCTTCCTCATATTCAACTCTTTCTGATCAAAGAGATACCTCAGACTTTTGTGATCACTGAACACCTCAAACCGAGAACCATATAAATAATGCCTCCACAACTTCAAAAGAAACACAACAACTGCCAACTCCAAATCATGAGTCGGATAATTCCTTTCATGTACTTTCAATTGTCTCGAAGCATAAGCCACCACCTGCTTATCTTGCATCAACACACCACCTAATCCCATTAATGATACGTCACAATACACAACAAAAGACTTAGTCGGATTTGGCAAAATCAAGATCAGAGCACTTGTCAACCTCCTCTTCAACTCTTGAAATCCTTTCTCACATTCAACATCCCAAACAAGCATCTGACCCTTCCTGGTCAACTTAGTCAACGGTAACGCTAATTTGGAAAATCCTTCTATAAACTTCCTGTAATAACCTGCAAGACCCAGAAAACTACAGATCTCGGGAGCATTCTTCGGTGCTTCCCACTGAGATACTGCTTCTACCTTCGTAGGATCCACAGCAATTCCATTCTTGGAAATTACATGGCCAAGAAAACTTACTTCACTTAACCAGAATTCACACTTGGACAACTTCTCATAAAGCTTCTTCTCTTTCAACAATTCCAACACAACTCTGAGATGTTCTGCATGATCTTCATCGCTCTTCGAATAAATTAGAATATCATCAATGAACACCACCACAAACTTATCAAGATACGGATGAAATATTCTGTTCATATACTCCATGAAAACACCAGGTGCATTAGTAACTCCAAATGGCATAACAGAATACTCGTAATGTCCATACCTCATTCTAAATGCAGTTTTCTGAATATCTTCCGACTTCACACGAATCTGATGATATCCAGATCTCAGATCAATCTTACTAAATACACAAGCTCCAACTAGTTGATCCATCAAATCATCGATCCTCGGCAAAGGATACCGATTCTTGATTGTAACTTTATTCAGCTGTCTGTAATCAACACATAATCTCATTGAACCTTCTTTCTTCTTAACCAACAACACCGGAGCACCCCACGGCGAAACACTCGGACGAATAAACTTCTTCTCAAGTAACTCCTCCAACTTTTTATTTAACTCCACTAATTCAGATGCCGACATACGATAAGGCGCCATCGACACCGGACTAGTTCCAGGAATCAAATCTATAGTAAATTCTACCTCCCTCTCAAGTGGCAATTCACTAACGTCTTCCAGAAACACCTCTGGAAATTCATTCACCACTGGAAATCCATCACTCTTTGCTTTTCCCTCCACTTATATTGCAGAATACAACATAAATACCACAGCACCATCTTTCACAGCTAGGTTCATCTGTTTAACCGACATAGTCACATCTTCGACACCAACCTCTTCAGGAAAAATAACCGTCTTCGCAAAACAGTTGATATGAACCTGGTTGAATTCCAACCAGTTCATTCCAAGGATGATATCAAGTTGTTATAACGGCAGGCACACTAAATCCATACCGAAACCCCTACCAAAAATCACAATAGGACAATTCCTACAAACATACGAAGTAGTCACTGAACCGACACAGGAGTATCAATAACCATACTTCCATCCATATTAGAAATTTCTAAATTCAATCTTTTAGCACAATCCAAAGCAATAAAAGAATACGTAGCTCCAGTATCAATAATCGCAATCAAAGGTATGTCATTAATAAAACATGTACCTTTAATCAGCCGATCATCTGGCTTAGTCTCTGACCCAGACAATGCAAACACTTTACCACCAGCTTGCTCCTTCTTGGGTTTTGTACACTGAGGACGAGTATGACCTTCTTCACCACAGTTGTAATAAGTCACCACTCTTACTCTGCAATCATTGGCCACATGGCCGAGTTTCCCACACTTGAAACACTTCTTATCATTACTTTTGCAATCCACCATACGATGTCCTGTCTCACCACACTTGTAGCACTTAATGGAAGAACTAGAATCTCCTCCACCAAACTTCTTCCAACCACCGGGTCTCTGATTACTTCTATCATAAGGCTTACCATGATCCATCTGTTGCTTACCCTTCTTATCAACATACCCTCGAGCATTCGACTTAGTGCTAGCAAGATCCTCCTCTAAAATCCTACTACAGTCAACCAGATCAGGAAATCTTCGGATACGCTGATACCGAATACCCTGCTTAATCTCATCACGAAGACCATTCTCAAACTTGATACATTTGGAAAATTCTCCACCTGCATCGTTAGTATAATGAGCATAATACTTCGCTAACTCAGTAAACTTCGAAGCATACTCACTGACAGTCTTGTTACCCTGCTTGAGTTCCAGAAACTTAATCTCCTTCTTGCCTCTGATGTCCTTGAGAAAGTACCTCCTCAGAAAAGCCCTCCTGAACATAGCCCAAGTCAACGCAATACCATCTTCTTCCATTTCAGTTCTGGTAGCAACCCACCAGTCATCAGCTTCCTCTGCTAACATGTGAGTTCCGTATCTCACCTTTAGCCCTTCAGCACAGTCAATTACTCTGAAGATCCTCTCGATCTCCTTCAACCACTTCTGAGCACCTTCAGGATCATGTGCACCCTTGAACAACAGAGGATTATTCCTCTGAAAATTCCCCAATTGTCGGTCAGCACCAATCACAGCTCCCTACTGGTTCCCTCCGAGTACTCCAGCCAACATTCCCAATGCTTCAGCAATAGCATCGTCGTTTCTTCCGTTACCTCTTCCCGCCATTGTTCTGTAACATTACAAAACAACCTCATCAGCATACAAGTATCGACAGCGTCATCTTACACTAGTCGCATACAAAAGGGATAACGACACAAGACAAGACCGACTATGCTCTGATACCACTATTGTAACACCCCTTCTAAAATACCCCGAATAATATTAATTATATCAATGATTAAAGACATATTCCATCAGAGTTAACACGGAACAAGGGATGTCACAATTATGAAATAAATAAAACTTCCAATAAAATAGTAGTCATGCTACACCGAGGGTCATTATTCAAATAATTCAATCAACTTAAGACCATGTCTTACACAGCGGAAAAATACCATAACCAAAACGGAATAAACCAAAACATAATTATTCCCAATGAAATTCAAAGAAACAATTGAATAATAACTAATTCCTTAACTAAACGTTCCCCAGTGTTACAACCTATCAGAGCACGACACTGACACGCGGACTTAAAGTAACATAGCTCTAGAGCCATCCTCACCAACTCCTGAGCTGCTAACTTTAATCTGAAATTGTTAAAGTAAGGGTGAGATTTCTCATAATTAACATGCATTATAAGCTTCTCAATCAACATTATATCACAAGCATATTATTTCACCCATTTTAGCATAAATTCAGATTCAACACGCAGTTCCAATCATACAAGTCATTATGCACAAATCAATAATCAACCAAAGAATTGTAACACTGGAAGACATCCTAACATGTTACAATTCCATGCAAACACAAATGCAGACACAATGCATGTGGTACCAACATGTGACCAAGTCACCCAACACTGATCCATCATCAACCGGATACAGCAACCATCGATTCATCCATAAACACCCGGACACGAATCCAGCCTAACCACCCATCATCGCCCGGGTATCGGTTAACGGCAATACAAGTCAAATTCCATACAATGGGAATTAACTTCACCAAAACAATACATATGCACACACATCACTAGCATGCAACATCAAATCAGTCTATGAAATACATCAATTTATCATAACTGAACCAAAACCAAAAACATGATATCTCAACGATCATGCACACCATCATTAGCAACATAAACATGCCTTTCATTCACACAATACTAATACATCCATCCATCACCGGTTCACTGCTACATACACACCCATGTGCGTTAGCCAATAGTCACTTATTCCGGGATTTAACTCATTTTCAAAATAATTTCAGGTTTTAGAAAATCTTTTCATTTTATAAAATAGAGCATTAAATTTAAGAAATAACATCCAAAACGGCACTCAAAACGGACTTACGGTTTAAAAGTTATGAATTTTCAAAGTTTAATATTTTTCAAAAAGTTACAGCAGAACCCGGTTCCTACATATGCAGGAACCGGTTCCTGCGAAGTTCAAAAATCACGCTTCTGGAAAAATGTATGGGAACCCGGTTCCTACCTATACAGGAACCGGTTCCTGCATGCATTTTTGCCAGTTTTTATAAATTCACACAGTGGAACCCGGTTCCTCCCCACTGGGAACCGGTTCCCACGACCTGCAGAGTCAAATTCTGCACTTTTGACAGCATTTATTCATTCTAAACCAATTCCAAACATACCCATACGAATTGCAACATGAGAAACACCAAAACACATCTATTTTGCACCATTATAACATCAAACAACATCATTTCATCATTCCTTTTTATCATCTGACACCCTAATGGTTTTCAACCTACAATTCGACGCAATAGGGACAATTCTATGGAACCCTAGAATTCCAAACCGGGATTCCCTAACATACTATGATCCATACTATTGAATATCTAAACCGAATACAAATTAACTAATCGAAATCCCCCCTTACCTTGTGGGTTCTTCGAATTCTGACGCTTCCAGTTTTCTCCTTCTTTTTCCTCTTCTCAAATGCACGTATGATGAATATTCCAAAATAACTCTCTTTCTCTTCTTTTTCCTTTTAATACTCCTTTTATTATTCCAATAAAATAATTAAATTAGTAATTAGTAAGAGTAGAGTATTTTACCCCTCACACCCTCTAATCACTCTTCACACCACTAATACTTCTTTCCTTTAATTAATTAAATTAATTCCAATAATCCAAAAATACCAATAATTAAATTTCCAATTAAATTAATAATTAAAAATTCTAATTATTTAATAATCGGATTATTTGGGGTGTCACACATGTAAGCTGAGTAGCCGTCTTACTGAGGAAAATAAATCCTTGATAATTGGAGATAATGAAATCCTTGACTGCTGCCGGGGAAAGTAAATCCTTGACCGATGCTGGGGATTCCAAAAATCTTTGATTATTGAAGATGAGAAATCCTTGTTGACTGCTGACTGCTTGGGGATTAAAGATCTCTGATTGCTGAGAATGAGAAATCCTGGGACCACTGCTGGAAATTGAAAATCCTCGGAAATTTGGGGGATTAACAAGGCCCTTGACAAATCATGCGGGGATGTGAGAATCCTTCATGACTTTCCTGGGGAATGAGGAAAACTCTTGAAAATATTTACTGGGGAGTTAAAACCTAGAAGGCTTCTGCTTGGAGAAATGAGACAGAGAATCTTCGATCTTGCTGGGAGATAACTCTGTGGGGGAAATGTTCACTATTTTGGCTCCACTGGGGATAGGATTTTCAGGGTTTTCGGGCTCCACTGGGGATCTTGAAGCTTAACTCTGATGGGAATTTTGAAACTTAACTCAGTTGGGGAACCAAGTTTAGAATGCACTGGCTCTGCTGAGGATCTTGAAGCTTACCTCCGCTGGGGAAATATACTCCAAATTTTAGCTTTGTTGAGGATCCAAATGATGAATCGTAGGGGATTTCTTCTGAAATGGCACAAAGATATCTTCCTACACCTTCAACCTATCAGTAATTAGCCTTTTTCAATTTCATTTTATTTGTAAGCAGTGATTATATTCAAATGCATATGCCTTTTTAACAAAACATTGGACGTTTTCAAATAAAACATAAGTGTAAAAAGAAAAGAAAGGCAAGCAAATTTCTGTACTTTGAAGTATCTTTGTATTTAACTTTCGTGAGTATATTTGTACAAAGGAGACAAACATCCTAGTAAGAGAATGTTCTCGTAAAAATTGAAAAAAATTTATACAAAAGAAAGATGGCTATGTGTAAAAATTCCATGGGATTCCCATTCTGCTATAGCCTTCACAACTCTGAATATCTTGTCCATTCGCTGCTTCGTCCGCTGATGATTGGATTGATCAGAAGCTTAGAGCTTGTTGGTGAAGATATTGTTCTTAAAGTGATCCGACGAGACATAGTCATACGCTTTAATTCCCTAACTTTTGCCTGGACCGCCCTTTTGAGTTTTCGATCCACCGGGAAACCCTTTTTTGCCCAAGTCGCCCTTTCGGGTTTTCAACTTGCCAGGTGTACAAATTTTTTTGTTTTTATCCCTAATTTTTGCCTGAACCGCCCTTTCGGGTTTTCGATTCACCGGGATGCCCATTTTTTCCCAAGTCTCCCTTTCGGGTTTTCAACTTGCTGGTCGTTTTAAGCGTAGTATCTTTTGACTATGTCTGCATTCGCAGGATGCGGCAAGTCGTCACCGTCCAAGGTGGTCAGAATCATTGCCCCGCCAGAAAAGATGCTCTTGATCACAAATGGTCCTTCGTAAGTAGGGGTCCACTTGCCCCTGGGATCACTTTGCGGTAAGATGTTCCGCTTGATTACAAGATCTCCGACTTAATATACTTGACGTCTGACTTTCTTGTTGAAAGCCTTGATCATCCATTTTTGATACATCTGACCATGACAAACAGCAGTAAGTCGCTTCTCGTCGATCAAATTGAGTTGGTCAAGTCGGGTTTGAATCCAATCGTCTTCACTTAAACCAGCGTCCTTCATAATCCTTAAGGAAGGAATCTGAACTTCCATAGGTAAAACAGCTTCCATACCATACACCAAAGAAAATGGGGTTGCCCCTATTGAAGTACGTGCCATGGTACGATATCCATGCAGAGCAAACAACAACATCTCATGCCAGTCCTTGTAGGTGACTGTCATCTTTTGAATGATCTTCTTGATATTTTTGGTCGCGGCTTCAACAGCACCGTTCATCTTCGGCCGATAGGGAGATGAATTGTGATGATAAATCTTGAACTGTTCGCATAGAGCGGTGATCATAGTGTTGTTCAAATTTGTACCGTTGTCCGTGATAATCCTGTCGGGGACACCATATCGACATATGAGGTTCTGCTTGATGAAGCGGGCAACCGCATTCTTTGTAACTGAGGCGTAGGAAGCTGCCTCGACCGACTTGGTGAAGTAGTCAATAGCGACCAAGATGAAGCGATGTCCATTGGATATCATGGGCTTGATCTCTCCAATCATGTCAATGCCCCACATTGCGAATGGCCAAGGAGCTGTTAGAACGTTAAGAGGAACAGGAGGAATATGTACCTTGTCGGCATGGACTTGGCATTTGTGGCAGGTACGGGAATGTTGATGACAATCAGCTTCCATGGTAGACCAGTAGTAGCCTGCCCTTAGAATCTTCTTAGCCATCGTATGTCCGCTTAAGTGGGTGCCGAATGTGCCATTGTGTATCTCAGTCATGATCAACTCCGCTTCAGCTTTGTCCACACAACGAAGTAGAACCCAATCATGGCTGTGCTTATAGAGGATGCCATTGCTTAGGAAGAACTTGGCAGCAAATCTCCTTAAGAACTTTTTGTCATTGACGGAAGCTCCTTCGGGGTATTCTCTAGTCTGGAGATACCTTTTGATTTCATGAAACTAGGGTTGTTCCACGGCTTCTTCGGTATTAATCTCATGACAGTGTGCAGGTTCTTCCATTCGCTCGATGGTAATTTGGGGAGCCTCATTATCCTAGTTGAGTTTAAACATGGAGGACATTGTGGCCAGAGCATCTGCTAGCTGATTTTCTTCTCACGGAAAGTGTTCGAAGGTAATCTGCTCGAAATGAGGCAACAACGTCAGGACATGTTCTTTGTATGGGATAAGATTAGGATGCTTGGTGTCCCACTCTCCTTTGACTTGACTGATAACTAAAGCCGAGTCCCCAAATACGACCAAAGATTTGATTCCCAAGTCTATAGCAACCTTAAGACCAAAGATGCAAGCTTCATACTCAGCCATGTTGTTGGTACAGCTGAAGCAAAGTCAGGCAGTGAAGGGTGTATGGCAACCTTCCGGAGAAATGAGTACCGCACTGATACCGTTGCGAAGTGCATTTAAAGCACCATCAAAGTACAGGGTCCATCGGGATCCTTGTTCAGGTTCGTCATTCGATCCTTTACCTTCAATGTTGTCCAATGTCATGATGTCCTCGTCAGGGAAGTAGAATCTCATAGATTGGTAATCTTCGACGGCTTGATGAGCTAGATGGTCAGCTAGTACACTCCCCTTTATAGCTTTTTGGGTAGTATATTGGATATCATACTCTGTCAGGATCATTTGCCATCTAGAGATTCTTCCAGATAAAGCAGGCTTCTCGAAGATATACTTGATCGAATCCATTTTGGAAATCAGCAAAGTGGTATGAGTCAACATATACTGCCTTAGCCGGCGAGCAGCCCATACCAAACCATAGCAAGTTTTCTCGAGCAGTGAGTAGCGAGTCTCACAGTCGGTAAAATTTTTGCTAAGGTAATAAATGGCATGCTCTTTTCGGCCATACTCGTCATGTTGGCCCAATACGCACCCCATTGAGTTATCCAAAATAGTCAGATACATGATTAACGGCCTTCCTTCGATGGGTGGCATCAGAATAGGAGGTTCTAGCAAATACTCCTTGATCTTATCAAAAGCAACTTGACAATCATTGTTCCATTCAACTACCTGATCTTTCTTTAACAGTTTGAAAATTGGCTCACAGGTAGATGTCAGGTGAGAGATGAACCTCACAATATAGTTCAAGCGTCCCAAGAATCCTCTAACCTCCTTTTCAGTGCGGGGGGTAGGCATTTCTTGTATAGCCTTTACTTTAGCTGGATCAACCTCAATGCCTTTGTTGCTGACAATAAATCCCAAAAGTTTACCAGACCTAACCCCAAAAGTGCACTTGCTTGGATTCAGTCTGAGCTTATACTCCTTCAACCTGGCAAACAACTTTTTCAAATGATTAAGGTGTTCTTCTTCTGTCTGTGATCGAGCTATCATGTCGTCTACGTAAACTTCGATCTCATGATGTATCTGAAGGAAAATTGCGATCAAAAGCGCAGCGGAATTTAAAATTTTCCTTTAGCGATCCTTACGAATGAACATGGTCAGTGATATAAATATTTACCTCTTGTGGCGATTCAGACCTTTGATGTTGTGATCACGAGCGTTGATGAAGAACAATGCCTCTACTCAGTCCACACGAACAGATTGCTTCCAGTCACAGTACTAGCTGATCACGAACGGAAACCTTGAGTGAGAGAGAGAATCAAAAATGAAATTGCATCAAGTGAAATTGCTTCATCACAAGGGATCTATTTATAGAATCACTCGTGTGGGCTACAAGCTAAAAGCCCAATTAAGGCTATAAGCTAAAAGCCCAATTAAGCTTATGGACATCATACCTTATGATGTACCATATATCACTTATCCACATAGTACCTTACCACTTTCCGTATTACACTTAAGTGCACCGTACCTTCCGGTGTTCCTTATTTATTCTATCTCTCATCAACCTGTCCTTATGTGTGTGACCCTGTAGGTTTTCGCGACGTTGGAAATTATATTAAATCACACATTTAATATAATAAACAGTGAGTGGTATCTAGCAACACATCACTGTTACCCAAGTCACGAAAATGTCATGTGATCTGACCAAACCTTTTCTGTGATAATATTTGTGTTGTACAATTACCCTTTTGCCCTCATGTCTATATTGAACACAAGGCATACACCGTGTCACCCTTGTCCAGTTCAATATTGGGCCCTTAGACATTTATCCTGTTATGCAGGATGAGCAAATTCCATCTAGGTCACTCATGTCCCTTAGCATGCTTTGTGAAGTACCCATCAACCGTCTTTATAGTCATCCAGTTACAGATGACGTTTGATCAGCAATAAAGTACTTGACTCTACATCTAGGGTCCATAGTGGTTTCAGGTCGAAGGGTGGTATACACCATTATCATCATGAGAATAACTTATGACACTTTGCATAACATTCTATGTAGTATTCTCATAGCGGGTCAATCCAGTATAAATATTACTCCTAATATTCATACCTATGTCAAGACTTGATAACTCCTTATCTATGATCCATGAGATGTGATCATCAATCTATCTTCATAATAATCTTAATGCTTTAATGTTATCCCACTTCACATTAAAGCTTGACTACGGATACTTTAAGAATAGTGTCTTATGTTTAATGGGATCTCATGATTAAGCCACACTTAACATTTCATTAAACAAATAAACCATTCTAGGGACTTTATTATTTTGGAAAGCAAACATAATAAAGAAATGCCTTTTATTATTAATAAATAATTCGATACAAGTACCAAAAGTATTGGCCTCTAGGGCTTACACCAACAATCTCCCACTAGCACTAGAGCCAATCAGGCATACCCCTAATACCCATAGATCTAGTATGTCCATCATGCTTCAGCTGCGCAAGAGGCTTTGTTAATGGGTCAGCAACATTGTCAAGTGTAGGTACTCTGCATATTTTCACATCTCCCTGATCGATTATCTCTCGAATGAGATGATAACGCCTAAGTATGTGTTTGGATCGTTGGTGAGATCTAGGCTCCTTAGCTTGTGCGATAGCACCATTGTTATCACAATAGAGATCAATGGGATCCACAATGCTATGGACTATGCCAAGTTCACTAATGAACTTCTTGATCCAAACAGCTTCCTTTGCTGCAGTTGAGGCAGTAATATACTCAGCCTCGGTTGTAGAATCAGCAACTGTATCTTGCTTTGAACTTTTCTAGCTTACAGCGCCACCATTTAAACAAAACACATAACCAGATTGTGATCTAAAGTCATCCTTATCTGTCTGGAAGCTAGCATCGGTGTATCCAATTACAGCAAGCTCTTCCTGACCTCCATATATCAAGAATGAGTCCTTAGTCCTTCTTAAGTACTTAAGGTTATTCTTGACAGCTACCCAATGAGCATCACCGGGATTAGACTGGTACCTACTCGTTGCACTTAAAGGATACGAGACATCTGGTCGAGTACATAGCATGGCATACATGATAGATCCTATTGCAGATGAATATGGAATCTTATCCATGCGATCCCTTTCTTCCTTACTTAAAGGGGATTGTGTTTTTGACAGACACATGCCATGTTGCATAGGTATGAATCCTTTCTTGGAATCATGCATATTAAAGCGTCTCAACACCTTTTCTATGTATGTACCCTGACTTAGGCCAAGCAGTTTTTGTGACCTATCTCTATAGATCCTGATTCCTAATATATAGGCTGCTTCACCTAGGTCCTTCATTGAAAAGCATTTCCCTAACCAAGTCTTCACTTGTTGCAAGGTAGGGACATCGTTTCCAATGAGTAATATGTCATCTACATATAATACCAGGAATATGATCATGCTCCCACTAACCTTCTTGTAGACACAAGGCTCATCTTCATTCTTGATGAATCCATATTGTTTTACTGTTTCATCAAAACATAGATTCCAGCTTCTGGAAGCTTGCTTCAATCCATAAATTGATCGCTGTAACTTACATATCTTTTGGGCTTCTTCTGGTATGTCAAATCCTTCAGGTTGTGTCATGTACACATCCTCAAGAAGATTCCCATTAAGGAAAGCAGTTTTGACATACATCTGCCATATTTCATAATCATGATATGCAGCGATAGCAAGTAAAATCTGAACAGATTTAAGCATTGCAACTGGTGAAAAGGTTTCATCATAGTTAACCCCATGAATTTGTTTATAGCCTTTTGCAACCAGTCTTGCCTTATAGGTATGTACCTTACCATCCATGTCAGTCTTCTTTTTGAAGACCCACTTGCATCCTATAGGGTTAACTCCTAGAGGAGGCTCTACCAAGGTCCAAACCTGGTTTGTGTACATGGAATCCATTTCAGATTTCATGGCTTCTAGCCACTTCTCGGACTCAGGACCCGTTATGGCCTCTTGGTAGGTCACAGGCTCATCTTGATCCATGAGTAATACATCACCCTGATCACTTATGAGATATCCATATCTCTCAGGTTGTTGACGTATCCTGCTTGACCTACGTTGGTCTTGTTCTACTTGAGCAAGTTGCTCTTCCACAACTACTTGTGTTTCCTGCTCTAATTTCTCCATAGGTGTATCAATGCTTTGTGGTTCTTGAATTTCTTCAAGCTCTATTTTCCTCCCACTGATTCTTTTGGAAATAAAATCCTTTTCCAGAAAAACTCCAGTTCGAGCGACAAACACTTTGCCCTCAGAAGGATTGTAGAAGTAACACCCTCTTGTTTCTTTAGGATGCCCCACAAATAAGCATTTGTCAGATTTGGGCTCAAGCTTAGTTGAAATCTGTCGTTTTACATAAACTTTGCAACTCCAAATCTTCATGTAAGACATATGTGGTTTCTTACCACTCCATATCTCATATGGTGTCTTCTCAACCTTTTTGGATGGAACCCGGTTAAGTGTGTAAGCTGCAGTCAATAGTGCATGTCCCCAAAAGGAGTTCGGAAGATCGGCGTGACTCATCATGGATCAGACCATGTCTAACAAGGTTTGATTTCTTCTCTCAGATACACCATTCCATTGTGGTGTTCCGGGAGGAGTAAGTTGGGATAAAATACCACATTCCTTTAGATGGTCATCAAACTCTAGGCTTAAATATTCACCGCCTCGATCTGATCAAAGAACTTTAATATTCTTACCTAGTTGGTTTTGTACTTCATTCTTGAATTCCTTGAATTTTTCAAAGGTTTCAGATTTGTGTTTCATTAAATACACATAACCATATCTACTGAAATCATCAGTAAATGTGATGAAGTATTGAAAACCTCCTCTGGATGGTATGTTCAGTGGTCCACATACATCAGTATGTATGAGGGCCAAAAGATCATTAGCCCTTTCACCTTTTCCTGTGAATGGGGACTTTGTCATCTTTCCAATTAAACAAGATTTGCATGTCTCATATGATTCATAATCAAAAGAGTCCAAGAGTCCATCTTTATGGAGTTTGGAAATGTGTTTCTCATTTATGTGGCCTAAGCGACAGTGCCAAAGGTAGCTTGGATTTAACTCATTAGGTTTAATCCGTTTAGTATTAATGTTATAAATTGGCATTTCAAGATCAAGGACATATAGTCCATTGTTCATTTGTGCAGAAGCATAAAATATATCATTCAAATAAATAGAGCAACAATTGTTCTTTATTATAAATGAAAAACCAAACTTGTCCAAACAAGAAACGGAAATAATATTCCTACTAATTGCAGGTACATAATAACAGTTCTCTAACTGAATTATTAAACCACTAGGTAAAGTCAAAACATAAGTTCCTATGGCTAAAGCAGCAACCTTTGCTCCATTTCCAACTTGTAGGTCAACTTCACCTTTTGCCAAATCTCTACTCCTTTTTAGCCCCTGCACATTATTACAAATGTGAGAACCGCATCCAGTATCTAATACCCATGATGCAGAAGTAGATAAATTAATTTCAATAACAAAAATACCTGAATTTGAAGTCCCTACTCCATTGTTCATATCTTCCAGGTACTTTGGGCAGTTTCTCTTCCAATGTCCGTTCTTACCGCAATGGAAGCAAGTGCCCTCCTTTGCTATGCCTCCACTAGGCTTCAAAGCAGGAACAGTAGGTTTAGGCTTGGAAACTTCCTTGCCTTTCCCTTTACCAACCTGCTTGGTAGGCCTCTTGTTCAGCTTATTTCCATTACTGACCATCAGAATGGACTTCCCTTTTGTCTTCATATTCTGCTCAGCAGTTTTCAACATGCTTAGCAATTCTGGAAGACTCTTATCCATGTCATTCATGTTGAAATTCATGACAAACTGATTAAAGCTATCTGGAAATGATTGCAAGATAAAATCAGTTGCAAGTTCCTTTCCAAGCGGAAACCCTAACCTTTCAAGGTTCTCCACATACCCAATCATTTTGAGTACATGGGGACCTACAGGGTTTCCCTCAGATAACTTGCTGTTAAAAAGGGCCTTTGAAACCTGAAACCTCTCATTTCTTGCCTGCTCTTGATAGAGCATTTTCAGATGTCCGATCATATCGAACGCTGACATGTTCTCGTGTTGCTTTTGCAACTCCGAGTTCATAGTAGCTAGCATGAGACAAGCGGCTTCGTTAGCATCATCAAAATGCTTCTTATAAGCATCTCTTTCTGCCTTAGGTGCCGAACTAGGCGGTTCCTCTTCAGGAACAGGTGTCTCCAAGACATACAGCTTCTTATCGTGCTTGAGGACAATCCTCAGATTTCGGTGCCAATCCAGGAAATTTGTCCTAGACAATTTTTCCTTATCTAGGATTGATCGCAAAATATGGTTGTTTGTTGTCATGGTACTCTACAAAAAAAATGAAAATATAAGTATCATTAAAACAACATATTTAATTAGGCCTTTAATCAAATATGCTCCCACTATTTTACTCAAACCAAATGACCCTCATCATTTGATTCAGAAAATCCCGTTGGAAGACTTTCTAGTAGGTCGAGATCCACATTTCACTTTGTTCTAAGTCAGCGTTAGGCTGATTACACAAAACTAGGTTATTTAGGTAGGAACTCCTTCCAATTGTATCTCATACAACTCTCGAATATTTTCAGTTGGGTGAATAACTCCTTATTCTAATTCATCATATGAATCATTCCCAACTCTTGCTTCTAAACATGTATAATCTTATTATAATGTGTTTAGTTAAGTTTGACCCATTTATTTAGCAGTTGGATATTACAATTATCCCATCGCACCTTACTAATATAGAACATGCACCTCGCGTAGGCGAAACCTACATTGTTCGATACTAGTCTTGATGAGTTCTAAAACTTGGAAAGCATGAACTTAATATTTAACTTGAGGGATTTTGTTATTAATTTGATCTCACCGGCTTAACATGCAATTCTTCTCTCTCATGCATCAACATACAAACACATGCATCAATATACATAAAAGGATACAGTTATGGCCCCTAGCGCAATTGTTCTCCCAAGCCAATGAGAGAACCTAAGCTAACCTAATAACGATCTAAACTTCTCCAAGGTTATCCTCCTTTGATATTGTATTCTTCTCTTTCTTCATAACATTACATTATATAAAAGAAACTCATTTTACATACGAGGGAGTGAGATGAGAAAAGAAGTTACATCAAGAATTTTAGAGAGAGGCACGACACGCAGGCCGTATTTTACAATCCCAAAACAAAATAAAGGAAAAACTAAGGCCATAACTGATCACCACAAGACAATAATAACAAACACACTTTTATTATTAGTTTAAATTTTGTTAATTAAAAAAAGGAAAATTAAATTTCGACGATTGATCACACTACGCAGAGTTAGCCGGGGGTTCCGCTGCCCGGTCAGCGGACGGTGGTTCCGCTGACCGTTCAGCGGACGGGGGTCAAGCGGGCAGCGCCCTTTTGCGGGGTTGTTAGGGGCAGCGCCCCGACACAAAATTTTAATGAACAATTCATTTGAAATCGGCGTCATTTTTGCACAACTCTTGTGCATTCACAACCCTAATCTCATAACTCTGCAATAACACAACCCTTGTGCCGTCATGAACCCTAATGCAACAGTTTCATGCTGTCAAACACATTTCGATTGATAATTCAGTATGATTAATCACATGCCATTGCTTCACCATACTAATGTCGGATTCCGAAGAATATGAACAGTGATCGGTCAAAGGAATAACAATCATCAAGTGTTTGAATGAACGAAGCAGAAACAATATATCCCATATACCATCATTGCATAAGATTTACTTATATCATATATAAAAGTGATCGATCTTATTTGTGTAACCTATGGACGATCGATGTATCGTTGCTTCACCATACTAATGTCGGATTCCGAAGCATAGTCAACATCAATCATGCAAATCGTACACAACAGATGCCAAATTTAATTACTCGTTGATTATTCAATTCATTCTGGTTTTAATCGAATCAAAACAGAAAATATAGAACATAAACAACTATCAGATCCATGGTTTCGTAAGTGGCTCTGATACCACTGAAGGAAAATTGCGATCAAAAGCGCAGCGGAATTTAAAATTTTCCTTTAGCGATCCTTACGAATGAACATGGTAAGTGATAGAAATATTTACCTCTTGTGGCGATTCAGACCTTTGATGTTGTGATCACGAGCGTTGATGAAGAACAACGCCTCTACTCAGTCCACATGAACAGATCGCTTCCGGTCACAGTGCTAGTTGATCACGAACAGAAACCTTGAGTGAGAGAGAGAATCAAAAACGAAATTGCATCAAGTGAAATTGCTTCATCACAAGGGATCTATTTATAGAATCACTCGTGTGGGATACAAGCTAAAAGCCCAATTAAGGCTATAAGCTAAAAGCCCAATTAAGCTTATGGACATCATACCTTATGATGTACCATATATCACTTATCCATGTGGTACCTTACCACTTTCCGTATTACACTTAAGTGCACCGTACCTTACGGTGTTCCTTATTTATTCTATCTCTCATCAACATGTCCGTATGTGTGTGACCCTATAGGTTTTCGCGACGTTGGCAATTATATTAAATCACACATTTAATACAATAAACAGTGAGCGGTATCTAGCAACACATCACTGTTACCCAAGTCACGAAAATGTCATGTGATCTGACCAAACCTTTTCCGTGATAGTATTTGTGTTGTACAATTACCCTTTTGCCCTCATGTCTATATTGAACACAAGGCATACACTGTGTCACCCTTGTCCAGTTCAATATTGGGCCCTTAGACATTTATCCTGTTATGCAGGATGAGCAAATTCCATCTAGGTCACTCATGTCCCTTAGCATGCTTTGTGAAGTACCCATCAACCGTCTTTATAGTTATCCAGTTACGGATGATGTTTGATCAGCAATAAAGTACTTGACTCTACATCTAGGGTCCATAGTGGTTTCAGGTCGAAGGGTAGTATACACCATTATCATCATGAGAATAACTTATGACACTTTGCATAACATTTTATGTAGTATTCTCATAGCGGGTCAATCCAGTATAAATATTACTCCTAATATTCATACCTATGTCAAGACTTGATAACTCCTTATCTATGATCCATGAGATGTGATCATCAATCTATCTTCATAATAATCTTAATGCTTTAATGTTATCCCACTTCACATTAAAGCTTGACTACGGATACTTTAAGAATAGTGTCTTATGTTTAATGGGATCTCATGATTAAGTCACACTTAACATTTCATTAAACAAATAAACCATTCTAGGGACTTTATTATTTTGGAAAGAAAACATAATAAAGAAATGCCTTTTATTATTAATAAATAATTCGATACAAGTACCAAAAGTATTGGCCTCTAGGGCTTACACCAACAGTATCATATCATGAAACAAAGCTACCATGGCACGTTGATAGGTTGCCCCTGCATTCTTCAGTCCGAATGGCATCACTTTGTAGCAGAAGGTACCCCATTGCGTGACAAAGGTTGTTTTCTCCATGTCCTCGGCGGCCATTTTTATTTGGTTGTATCTCGAGAATCCATCCATGAAGGAAAACACCTTGTGCTGAGCTGTGTTGTCAACCAAGATGTCGATATATGGCCGTGGAAAATCGTCTTTAGGGCTAGCCCTGTTCAAATCCCGATAGTCCATGCACATTCTGACTTTGCCGTCCTTCTTAGGCACGGGCACAATGTTAGCAACCCATTATGGATAGGAAGTAACAGCCAGAAAGCCAGCATTGAATTGCTTCATTACTTCAGCTTTAATCTTCTCAAACATGTCAGGTCTCATCCGACGGACCTTTTGCTTGATCGGTGGACAGTCTTCTCTTGTAGGGAGACGGTGAACCACAATATCTGTGTCTAACCCTGGCATGTCTTCATAAGACCAGGAGAAGATTTCAACATATTCGTTCAACAACTGCACTAAGCGCTCCTTGACACTTGGTTCCAGGTTGGCACCCAATTTTACCTCTTTCCTGTCTTCCTCTGTCCCTAAATTGATGGTTTCTAGCAACTCTTCATGAGGCAGAATAGCCCTTTCTTCTTGTTGTAGAAGTCTGGCTAACTCTCCCGGCACTTCACAATCTTCGTTAACTTCGTACTCAGCGTGATTGACCAAATCTTCAGAGTTATCGAAGGCTAAAGCAGAATAGTCACCCATGGAATCCGGAGTGGATGGGTACCTGCATTTGTGAGTGTGGGTGTGTAAGGGATAACCATCCTTAAACAAACAAAATGCAAAAGGAAAGAAAATGAACACAACAGTTTATAGATGAAAAAGTCCAATGATTCATTAAAACATGGCATATGATAATGAAGAAGATCAAACCCTTACAAATGGACCTACATGCCCCGGGAAAGGCATGAGGTGAAAATAGTGTGCAAATTGTTTAGTTATTACAGACCATAAATGGGAAATTGTTCAAAGATAAAATTACTGGTTGATAAAGGTGATGGGAACAAAATCCTTTGCTTCCCAGTTGCTTAAACCCCCTTCGACGGTCAGAAAGATCCAGTCTTCAAAGTGGCTCTCTTCATCTTCATCTTCTACAACATTGATTCCATGGTGAGAGATCTTGACGGGTGGTCCTCCAGCCTTGGAGCGACGCATAGCCTTTTGTCCTGCAGCAGTGAACCCTAACCCAAACTTATCCGTCTTATGGGGAAAGTCAGGCAATTGCCCCCATACTGTACTCTTCCCTTCTTTAATCACAGCCTCTGCGTCCTTGAGAGATGCCATCCTAGATACATGCTTGGGAATGATAGACACCTCAACCATTGTCTTCGCAACTGCTACCTCAGGAGAAACTTCCTCAAAATGTTGGAAAGGCGTTTCGATGAACTCGCCATCCAACTCCATATAGCGGAAGGAATTGAGATGACTTATCATGTACTCTTCCACGCCGTGCACTGTTATAATCTTACCTTTAACAAGATATTTCAGCATTTGGTGTAAAGAGGAGGTAACTGCCCCAGCATAATGGATCCACGGTCTCCCTAACAAACACGAGTATGATGGACGGATGTCCATCACGTAAAAGGTGAAGTTGAAAACTTCGGTGCCTACTTTGATGGGAATGTCAACCTCTCCATAAACCATTCTTTTGGACCCATCAAAGGCCCTAACAACGATGTTACTAGGTTTGAGGGTCAATCCTTCGCAATCCAAACGGTCTAAAGCTTTCTTCGGTAGCACATTCAAGGAAGAACCAGTATCAACTAAGACATGGGTGAGGGTGGTTCCCATGCATTCAACTGAGACATGTAGCGCGTCGTTGTGTTTCCTTCCTTTGGAAGTTAAGTCAGCGTCGGAAAAGCCAAGGCCATTATCAGCAGTAAGACTGGCCACACACTCCTGAAACTGGTCAGCCGAAGTCTCTTGGGGTACATGTGCCGCCTTTAAGAATATTATTAGGGCCTTAGCATGGGCCTCAGAATAGAGCAGAAGAGCCAACATTGAAATCTTAGAAGGGGTCTGCCCTAGCTGTTCCACAACATCGTAGTCACTTTTCTGATTATTTTCAGGATTTCATCCATTTATTTCTGAGTGGTTTCGGGGATAACCACAGCATGAGCCTTCGTCCTAACAAGCACTTCTAGTATCCCCTTACCCTTATTGGTAGTATCAACAGATGGTCTTACTTCAGGAGTATCCAATTCTTCAATCACCGGGCCTTGCACAGATGGTCCAACAGGTACATAAGCTTTCAAGGGTCCGAAAACTGCTCGAGGGGGAGCAATCTCTGGAGAAAAGATCCGGCCGTTGCGGGTTACTTGCTTGTACCCGCAATGTTCCCTATATCAGGGTTTTCTTCTTCAGAATTTTCTTGGACTGCCTCAATTTGTTTGATACCATGATAGAAGATTTCTCCTCCATAGTTCCATGGTATCGTTTTACTTGATTGGTACGGGACAGGTCCCAGCATGGTGATCTTTAATGGTACACATTTAGAGCTGGGTGTAATCCTGACAGGCCTTTTGCAAGCCTTGGGAGGATTGTCGGAAATGGTTATGATCGCAATATCATTGGTTGAAGTAGAAAAAGTAGCAGGAGTAACAGGATTGAAGGTATCAACAGGGGTTTTCTGGAAAAGTATCTCTTGGGTATCCATCAGGCGTTGGACACCTGACTTCAACATTGGGCAATCACCTCGTATGTTCAAACAAAAATAGTAGTCTTTACCACAACCAGGAAAGATCCCGGCTCTCATCAAATTCTCTTTAATCACTAACAACAGAGTCAAAAGATTGGCAACATCAGTAACATGGAGGTCCTCCATAACAGCATGAACATTATTACCGTGCTTGGGCATCGGAGCAGAAATCACATTGGGCTTCTGAGGAGCATCAAATTCTACTTCTTTGGCATCAATCAGGTCCTGAATTTTGTTCTTAAGCGCCCAACAATTATTGGTATCGTGCCCAACACTGTCAGAATGGTAAGCACATTTGGCACTGGAATGGTAGTATGGAGAGGAGGTGTTGGGGTTCTTTGGCGCTTCCTTCAAACTGGTAAGATTCAGCTTCAACAAATGGGGCAGTACCTGAGCTGGCGTCATGTTGATTCGGGTGAACTGCTGTTGTGTCCTTTCTACCCATTGTTGATTTGGTCTTGATTGATTGTTATGAGGTTGATCATTTGACGAGTTTTGAATCATCACAGACCCTACAGTCGGCCGACACTCGGTTCTTCCCTGACTCTTCTGAGAATACACAGCAGATGCTTCCTTCTTAGCTGGGAAAGGTTTCTTAACAGCTGTGGATGCGGAAGCATCCTTTTGAAACTTTCCACTTTTAATCCCGACCTCCACCCTTTCGCTGGTCAAAATTAGCTCAGTAAATCCCGCGGAAGAACTCCCGATTAGATGATTGAAGAAGGGGCCAGACAGGGTCCCCAGAAACATGTCAACTAACTCCCTATCTGACAACGGTGGCTGCACCCTCCCAGCCAGATCTCGCCACTTCTATGCGTACTCTTTAAATCCTTCATTGGAAGCCATCCCCATACTTTGTAACTGAGTACGAGTGGACGCTAAATCAGCATTGTATTGATATTAGCAATAAAAATCCGCAGCTAAGTCTTCCCAATTGTGAACCTCTGACCTCTCGAGCTGATAGAACCAAT
Organism: Vicia faba; assembly: GCA_948472305.1. NCBI lineage: Eukaryota > Viridiplantae > Streptophyta > Magnoliopsida > Fabales > Fabaceae > Vicia > Vicia faba. The sequence continues at coordinate 641,389,785 of OX451736.1, read as the reverse complement.
CCAACTGCGTGCCAGACAAACTGTCTTGGAAAAAGTGTACCCAGAGGTCTTTATCAGATGAGTGGGGTTGGATTTTTCTGACATACGATCTCAGGTGCATCTTTGGGCACGACAGACCGTCATACTTGGAAAATGTTGGCACCTCGAACTTGGGAGGGATAACAATCCCAGCTACCAGCCCTAGTTCTTCAAAATCTAATCCGGGTACCCTCTGCAATTCCATGGCTTCCAGTCTATCTTCAAGATTCTTATATTTATCATCCGTTGGAGGATACTGTTGTTCGGAGTAGTCTTCGTCTTCTTCCTCTTCCTCCTCTTCAACCTCAGATTCAGAAGGTACAACAGTCCCTTTCCCTTTACCGGCCCCTTCGTCAGACGTTGAGGGGAACTCAAGAACCTTCCTAGCATTGCTCTCAAACCTTCTTCCAAAAGTGGCTACTCTAGGTCTCTTTTTCTTTTTCTCTTTATTCTTCTCCAACAGAGCTTTGAGGTCCTCTTGACCCTTTGCCAAGGTCATGAGGAGTTGCTGGAATTGTGAATTTTGTGCATGCAGATCCTTTACCGTCTGCTCCAAATCTATCTTGCTGAAATAAACAACAGAAAGATAAGGAAACCTGGTGTGAAGACCTGTTTATGCATATGATGAATGGTATGTTATTCATATAATGCATTCAAGGATTTAGAAATTCAAATTTGTTGCAAACAAAAAGAACGCACGTCATATTAAGAAGAAATTGTTAGTACATAAGTGCCCCATGGGCAAAATATTACAAAATTCTTAATGTAAAAAGACATTGCGCATCTTCTTTGGTGTGATATAAGTGTTGAGAGTTTCCTCCTCATGAAGTCAGCGGGTAAGCTCCAAAACCTTCTTCTCACTGGCAGAGAAGCTGGCTTCAAAAGTATTCCGTTCTTCTTTGAGTTGGATCCAACTCTTTTGCATTTCTTCCCATGATGTTGGCATGTCAGGATGTAGGATGGTGTATGGAACCTCTCCTTCCATAACAGGCTCTTTGATCAAGGGGAGAATGTGGGGGTATGGCATCATAAGATTCTGGGCGCGGGTTCGTACCCACTTGAGATAAGGCTCAAGGGGGGTGGAATTTTTGTGCCCCAGTGTCTTACTATCCACCTTGTTGGGCATCCTCCAAGCTCTGATGAACCTTTGTCGAAGTCCTTGCGCATCGTTGTCGAAGTCAAAAACTAGGTCAGGAATCAGCATGTCATGAGGGCCATCCCTCCGAGCATATCCAAATTGTCTCAAAGCTAAACAGGGGTTATAGGTGATGCCTCCCCTAATGCCAAGTAGTGGGACATTAGGGAATTCCCCACAATGATCAATGATGATGACATTTTCTCTGGACCGAGAACACCAATGTACATCAGAATGTGTGAGGGTCATCAATCGTTGTAACCACCTTAAACCCTGCTCATTCTTCAGAACTGATTGTGGAAGGTGAGAAATAAACCACCTTGCTAGGAGAGGAGTACAGCACATGAGAACACCTATTTTCCTCATTGTTCATGTGTAAAATGAGTGTAGGGTGTCCCCAAGCAATGTAGGTATAGGATTCTTGGAAATGAAAATCTTGACAACATTCACATCTATAAGTTGGTCAGGGTTTGGGAACAAGACCAACCCATAGATAAGGAGTGCCACAATTTCTTCAAAGGCTTATAGATCAAGAGAATTCCAGCAGCCTTGTACCTTCTCAAACAGAAACTTTGCCAAGAAACCCTTGACACCACTTCTGGTTTCCCAATCCCCCTTGATGTCAGATGGTTGCAAGTGTAATGCTTGCGCAACATCTTCAGGCTTTGGTTCTTTTTCCGTACCGTTGTAGGGTAGTTAATGAAGAATAGGAATTCTCAGGAGTTGAGAAAATTCCTCCAAAGTAGGCACCAACTGGTAATCAGGGAATGTGAAACAGTGGTGTAGGGGGTCAAAGAACTGGAAGAGAACTTTCACCATGTCTTCTTTAATGTTGGAGTTGACTAAGTTGAGGAGTCTACCATGTCTTTCACTGAAGAGAGAATTCTCTGGAATCCTAGAAGTAATCTCCTTGAGTTGAGGAGGGATTTTCACAAGGTTGACTTGAATTGTTTTCCTGCGAAGAGATTCCATGACCTATAAAACAAGAACAAAGTTGAAGATCCAAACCCTTGAAATGGTTAGTGGATGCATATGATGCTTTATGATGTTCATGATGTATGCACAAGCACATGTACAAGCAAGTCACACAAAACTCTAGTTTCAGGCTTGCATGAGGTTTCATAGGTAAGTACCATCTTGAGTTTAGTTGGCTCAAACCTGTCCTATAAATAGTAACCGGGTTCTAAGGAGCTCAATATCACTGGATTGTTTTCTATGTTCATTGTTTTGGTTTAGCCACTTAACTAGCGACCAAAATATTCCAAGAAAACAACCCTCAATGAGTGTAGTATCGAGTATCTACCAACTTCGGACTGCACCAAAGCTGGTCATCTCACTACCCCTAATAAAAGGCCAAGATGGTCAAGTGAGGTTCTAAGAGTTCATTAGTGCTTCATGACATCACTCAGCGACCCCGTATTCTCTTTGATTGACTCAAAGGCTACCGGTACTCACAAATATGTCGCACTAATATAGCTATTGCTTCAACCATGTCGGTATACCATGCACAGTTTCCACAACGTATTGCTATTCACCTATGAATGTTTCCCAAATCCGGGTAGAGGATTTCAAGCCCAAACAAGAGAACCAAATGTAAAGCAATCAAGGCAAACAATATGATCATGCAAAGGGTGATCTAAGCCCTAAGGTTACTCCACTTCTAAAGTTTTCCCCAGCAGAGTCGCCAGTTCTGTGATACAGTGGGAGAACAGAGTTGGGATTTTGCGTTTGTGTTCGCAAATGTTTCGGTTTAGTAAGAGTCACCACCGACTTTTTATTTTATCCTAAGGAAAGGTCAAAAAGCACAGGAAAGACCTTTGAGATGTTTTCTTGAGTTCGGGGAGTAGATTATAGAAAGGGAAGGTATTAGCACCCTTTCTATCCATGGTTATCCATGGGCTCTTAGTTACTTGCTTAGATCACTTGCCTTTTCTTTTCAATTGTTTGAAATGGTGCTTTGTGTGTGTGGTTTTGAAAATGCTTTGAAAAAGATGCCTTGTCTAGGCAACCTTTGTAATGATTCTTGTTTGAATATATACAAAGGTGTATTTCTTTTTGAAAATATATTCCAATGTTTTGAAAGTTGTTTTGAAATTGTTTTGAAGTTGTGTTGTGAAGTGTGTTTGAAAATGGCAAGGATGTTTTGCAAGATTTGATCAAGTAACTAAGAGTTGTCTACCCCATTTTACTCAAAGATCTTTATTATGTTTTTAACCCTTTTAACAGTGTTGTTTCACCATTGTATTTGATGAACAACCTTGTGTTAGGATGTTAAACGGGACAGGCGCGGGTCATCGTATAGACCATGATACCAATAGTGTCAAGTATTTTTGACAATTTTCTTGAGGGACTTGATCATTTTGCTTAGGAAACTCAGATAGCGTCATCGAGGGACTATGATCTTTTTTTTTGTTTTTGTTTTTCCAAAGTACTTTACATGCATACCATGGCCCATTTTTGAAGGCAACAAGTGGATTGAGACCCTAGGGGGTGCAAGTGTGCATTGTGTTTGTTTTTCATGCATTTTTGTCTTTGATTAGGTCAAACTATTTGTTGATTTAATTTTGCATACAAACCCTAAGTCTAATCATAGCATAATTGAAAGCATTTAAAGATGCGAGAATTTAAATTCTACACTATTACAACATGATATAGGGAGAGGGGTACAAATTTGAATTGGGGATCATTTTACAAGAAATTAAATCCTAAATTATTACAACCATATTGAATGGGTAAGGCATAATACAATATTTAAATAAATACAATTAAATAAATATCAAATAAAATGTATTGTGCAAAAAAGTTTTTGTGTATGTAAAAAGAATTTTTAATGTGGAATGTAAATATAAAAAAAGTCAATTTTAAATTATTTTGTTTTTTTTAGGGCAAAAACCCTAATTTCTTAAATAAGTAGTATTATTTATTATTTGTATATAATAATGTATTTATTTGTACAAAAATAAAAGTATATTGAAAAAAGGTATTTTTAGTATAAAATATTAATAAAAATAAAAATGTATTATTTTTGTGTTTTTTGGTTCTTATTATTTAATAAAATATATTATATATGTACATATATGTATTAAATATATTAAGTGTGTATAAAAATAAAATAAATTATTTACAAAAATGTATATATTTCAAGAAAATATTTTCAAATATGTATATAAAAATAAAATAAATTATTTAAATATTATTTGTATTATTTTTAAGTTTTAACAAAAGGAAATAAGATATTTAATATGTTTACATTAGGAGAAATTAGAATAAAATATTTAATAAATGAAAAAAAAATATGAAAATATTTTTGGGATATTTTTTATGTTTGCAAATAAAATATCAAAGTCAGAGAAAAAATAAAAATGCAAAAATAATGAAAATACAAAGCAATGGGCCAAGGGGTGCTGAAAGTGAACCGGGGGGGGTGTCAAAAGCAAAGAAGTCCAGGCCCAACCCAGAATCTACTTCATCTTCTTCCTTTGAACAGAAATGCGCGCGTGTTATACACAAAATGCTATCTCCTGATTCCTTGCTTTTTTGACAAAACTCATAACATGAAACTTGTAGAGCATCAAACAACGAATCTAACCATATAAAAAACTCAAGTTAACTCTCAAAGACCAGAGAGAATTTCTATGGCCCTAATTCTTAACCTAGTTTTTTCAGAAAGTTCATGAACAAAATTCTCCTAGCACGATTAATATAAATGAAAACTAAGCACATGTATGGTTTCAGGACTATGAATACAACATCTTTCATCCACAAACCTAAGTCTAACTATTCCTAAATAGAGAGATAGAAGTTCATGAAATACCTGTTCCAGCTGACTTCAAGCTGGACAATGCAGCAACTTCCAAGGGTGCTTGAGGTTCTTTTGAGTTTGCCTGAGGTCCACTGAAGCTTTCCCAATGCTTGGCTTGTTTTGAAGTAGCCTAAATCGTGCTACAGAACTCAACCTGCAAAGCTTTCAAACGAAAATGGCAATGTGTGTTAATGGTGTTACAGCTAGCAATGGAGGTCTGGGATAGTTCAGGTGAGTTGAATGGAAGATATTGGAACAAGTTTGAGGCAAAACGCACGAGGGAAAGTGGAGACGGTGGTAGTTCTACAGGGCTTTCCCTGTTTTTGCAGAAAAATGGTGATTTTGTGTACAAGGAGGTTTGAGGGGTTCAGGGCTCGTGCTTCTGACTTGTGAGGATATGCAAAACTTGTTTGACAACTTTTTTCTTGTTGCTTTTTTCAGATGTGAGAGATACAAGCTTTTGGCCCTTTTACTTGTTTTGAAAGCAAAGTTGGAAGTGAAGTGTGATAGGCCTGTATAGGCTATCTCCAAGCATGCACCAACTCCTTGTACCTTTGCCTAAGTTTGTGGAACCTGTTTGCTGCAAAGAAAGAAGTTCAAAGCTCAAGAAAGACAACTTTGCAAAAGTTCATGCTTTATGAAAATGGAAGTGTGGCCTTTATGCTTAAAATGGCAATGTTCATTGTACAAAGCTCTCTTAAAATTGCCTTTGTACAGTCAAAACCCTAAAAATGACCATTTTGCCCTTTTGGCGATCTGATCAAATTTCTTGTAGAATTGTGATCCAAACTTGATCAAATGGTTCATATGAGTTCATAATGTTGATGTGGGTAAAAATTCATGAGGTTTGACTGTCAATTGGCCACAGTTGACTTTTTCCCCAATACAACTGATTTCTAGGTCAACTGCCCAATTGACTGGGCAAAAATATGAATCAAGGCTTGAAACTTTGTATGGACAAACTTGTGAGTCCAATATGAAGTATGAAAGTCAATTTGGGTATTGTAGGTCAAAACATCATTGTGCAAACTCAAACCCTAATTTAGGTCAACAGTGCAATGAGGTATCCTGAGCAGAGCAAACCCTAGCTTGATCCTGAGTTTCAAGAGTCTTGTGATGAAAAATATTGATGAAATGAGAGGGAAAATTTTAGGTTACAACACACTGCTATCAAGAAGACCTTTCTAGCCAAGAAATAAGTCTCAGTTGTCTACTCTCAGAGAAGTCAAGGAAGAGTTGAGCGCCGGCCAGCGGTGGGGGCTGTAATGATTCAGAATTCTGCAGCTGATCAGCCCAGAAACAATCAACCTAGAACCAACCAACAAAGGGTGGAAAGAATACAATGGCAGTATACCCGGATAAATATGACACCTGCTCAGGTTCTACCCCATCTCTTGAAGTTAAACCTTGCCAGTTTGAGAGAGGCACCAAAGAATACAAACACTTCATCACCGCATTATCATCCCAACGCCAAATGTGCTTATCATTCAGATAGCATGGGGCACGACACCAACAGTTGTTGGGCCCTCAAGAATAAGATTCAGGATTTAATAGACGCTAAGGAAGTGGAATTCGACGCCCCCGAAAAGCCGAATGTGATATCTGCTTCAATGCCAAAACATGGCCACAATGTCCATGCTGTTGATGATTTGATGACTCGGTTACCAATAATCAAGATGAATCTGTTGAAAGCCAGGATTTTCCTGGGCTGTGAAAAAGATTGCTACTTTTGTTCGTCCTTATAATCTGACTGTCCGTTATTGAAGTTAGGCATCCAATGCCTAATGGATAATCAAGAAATCCTCTTTGAGAAAACTCCTGTTACTCCGACTCTTATCAACGATGTTGCTATAATTACCATTTCCGCCAATATTTCCAAGCTCTCCAAAAGACTTGTTAAGATTACATCCGATCCAAAGATTGTACCCCTGAAGATTACTATGCCGGGGCCTATCCCATACAAGTCCAACAAATCAATACCGTGGAACTATGGAGGAGAGATCTTCTACCACTGTATTAAGCAGATTGAATCAGTTGAAGAAAGTTCCAATGAAGAGACTTCTGACATTGGAATTATTGCTGGGACGAGTAAAATCACCCGCAGCGGAAGGATTTTCTCTTCAGAGATTACTCCTCCAAGGGCAGTCTTCGGACCCTCAAATGTTCCTAAGGTTACTCCTGTACCGGTCAACATATCTGTGCGAACTCCAGTTATTGAAGAAATTGTTACTCCTGTAGTTGTACCCTCTGCTGTTGCTGCTGATAAAGGTAAGGGGATCCAAGAAGCCCCCGTCAGGACGAGGGCTCAGCCTTTGGTCATCCCCGAGACCACTCAAAAGGAAATGGAGGAGATTTTAAAAATAATTAAGAAAAGCGACTATGATATCGTAGAACAGCTAGGGAAAACCCCTTCAAAAATCTCTATGCTAGCCCTGTTGCTCTATTCCTAAGCTCATGCCAAAGCTTTGATCAAATTTTTGAAGACGGCCCACGTGCCTCATGAAACCTCCGCGGACCAGTTCCAGGAGTGTGTAGCCAGCCTAACAGCCGACAATGGTCTTGGCTTCTCCGATGCCGATCTAACATCTAAGGTGAGAAAGCATAATGACGCGCTGCATGTCTCGGTGGAATGCAGAGGGACTACTCTTGCTCACGTTTTGGTTGATACTGGGTCGTCTTTAAATGTCTTGCCTAAGAAAGCATTAGACAGATTGGAGTGTGAAGTTTTAACTCTGAAGCCCAGCAACATCAATGTCAGAGCCTTTGACAGTTCTAAACGGATGGTCCACGGGGAGGTGGACATCCTGATTAAAGTGGGAACAGAAACTTTCAACTCTATATTTTACGTGATGGACATCCGTCCCTCATACTCTTGCTTGTTGGGAAGACCCTGGATCCACAACGCTGGGGCAGTCACTTCTTCTTTGCACCAAATGCTCAAGTACCCAGTCCAGGGGAAAATTATAACAGTTAATGGCGAGGAGGAGTATATGATAAGCCATCTAAATTCATTACGCTATGTTGAATTAGATGGTGAATTCATCGAGACCCCCTTTCATCACTTTGAAGAGGTTTCTCCTGAAGTTGCGGTAGCCAAGACAATGACTTCTGTACCCATCGTTACCAAACCGGTGTCTCGAATGTCATCCCTCAAAGATGCGAATGTTGTGATTGAAGAAGGAGGAAGCACAGTATGGGGTAAGCTGCCAGATTTTTCTTACAAGACAGATAAATTCGGCTTGGGTTTCACTGCTTCTGCTCAAAAGGTTGTGCGCCGCTCCCGGGCTGGAGGGCCGCCATTGAAGATCACCCATCATGGAGTTCATGCTTTAGAGGATGGTGAAGAGGAGAGCAATTTTGAATACTGGATCTTTCCAACTGTTGAAGGAGGGGTGAACAACTGGGAGGCGAAAGACTTCGTTCCCATTACTTTCATAAATCAGTAATTTATCTTTCGAACATTTCTGTTGGTCTGTAATAATTCTTAAACAATTCGTACACTTTTTGCCTTGTGCCTTACCCGAGGTACATAGGTCCATTTGTAAGGGCTTGATTTTTCATCTTCATATGCCATTTTTAATGAATCATGGACGTTTTCATATATAAAGTTTTGTGTTCATTTTCTTTCTTTTTACATTTTATTTGTTTAAAGCTGGCTATCCCTTACACACACCCACACTCACAAAATGCAGGTACCCTTCCATTCCGGATTCCATGGGTAACAATTCTGCTATGGCCTTTAGTGACTCTGAAGATCTGGTCAATCATGCCGAATACGAAGGTGATGAAGACTGTGAAGTGCCGGGAGAGTTGACTAGACTTCTACAACAGGAAGAAAGGGCTATTCTGCCCCATGAAGAGCTGTTAGAGACAATCAACTTGGGTTCTGATGAAGATATAAAAGAGGTTAAAGTGGGTGTCAACCTAAAGCCAAATGTCAAAGAGCGCTTAGTCCAGCTGTTGAATGAATATGTTGAGATCTTCGCCTGGTCCTAGGAAGACATGCCGGGACTCGATACAGATATTGTGGTTCACCGTCTCCCTACAAGAGAAGATTGTCCACCAATTAAACAGAAAGTCCACCGAATGAGGCCCGACATGTCAGAAAAGATCAAAGCCGAAGTAATGAAGCAGTTCAATGCTGAGTTTCTTGCTGTTACCTTCTATCCATAATGGGTTGCTAACATTGTGCCCGTGCCTAAGAAGGACGGCAAAGTAAGAATGTGTGTGGATTACAGAGACTTAAACAGGGCTAGCCTTAAAGATGACTTTCCACTACCGCACATTGACATCTTAGTTGACAATACAGCTCAGCATAAGGTATTTTCTTTCATGGATGGGTTTTCAGGGTACAACCAGATTAAAATGGCCCCCGAAGACATGGAGAAAACTACCTTTATTACACAGTGGGGTACCTTCTGCTATAAAGTGATGCCATTCGGACTAAAGAATGTCGGGGCAACCTATCAGCGTGCCATGGTAGCTTTGTTTCATGACATGATACATCATGAGATTGAAGTCTATGTAGACGACATGATAGCCCGTTCACAAACAGAAGAGGAACACCTCGACCATTTGCAAAAGTTGTTTGTCAGTTTGAAGGAGTACAAGCTCAGACTGAACCCTAACAAGTGCCCTTTCGGAGTCATGTCCAGTAAACTCTTGGGTTTCATCGTCAGCAATAAAGGCATCTAGGTAGATCCTGCCAAAGTCAAAGATATACAAGAAATGCTTGCCCCTCACACTGAGAAGGAGGTCAGAGGTTTCTTGTGATGCCTAAACTACATTGCAAGGTTCATTTCTCACCTTACATCTACCAGTGAGCCAATCTTCAAGCTGTTGAAGAAAGATCAGGTGGTTAAATGGAATGATGACTGTCAAGTTGCTTTCGATAAAATCAAGGAGTATTCGCTAGAACCTTCTATCTTGATGCCTCCCTTCGAAGGAAGACCGCTAATCATGTATCTGACTGTTTTGGATAATTCAATGGGGTGCGTATTGGGACAACATGACGAGTTTGGCCGAAAAGAGCATGCCATTTATTACCTTAGCAAAAAGTTTACCGACTGTGAGACCCGCTACTCACTGCTCGAGAAAAATTACTGCGCTTTGGGGTGGGCTGCTCGCCGACTAAGGCAGTATATGTTGACTCATACCACTTTACTGATCTCTAAGATGAATCCGATCAAGTACATCTTCGAGAAGCCTGCTCTATCCGAAAGAATCGCTAGATGGCAAATGATCCTCACCGAGTATGATATCCAGTACACGACCCAAAAAGCTATAAAGGGGAGTGTACTAGCTGACCATCTGGCCCATCAAGCTGTCGAAGATTACCAATCCAGGAAGTTTGACTTCCCCGACAAGCACATTATGACTTTGGACAACATTGAAGATAATGGACCGTATGATGGACCTGAACAAGGATCCCGATGGACTATGTACTTTGATGGTGCCTCCAACGCACTTGGGAACAGTATCGGTGCGGTACTTATCTCTCCAGAAGGTTTCCATAAACCTTTCACTGCCAGACTTTGCTTCAACTGCACCAACAACATGGCCGAATATGAAGCTTGTATCTTTGGTCTCAAGGCTGCAATTGACTTGGGAATCCAATCTTTGATTGTATTTGGGGACTCAGCTTTGGTTATCAGTCAAATCAAAGGAGAGTAGGATACTAAACATCCAAACCTCATCCCTTACAAAGAACATGTCCTGACATTGTTACCTCATTTCGAGCAGATTACCTTCGAGCACTTCCCGCGAGAAGAAAACCAGCTAGCGGATGCTCTAGCTACAATTTCTTCCATGTTTAAACTTAACTGGGATAATGAGGCTCCCCAAATCACCATTGAGCGGATGGACGAACCTGCACATTGTCACGAGATTAATACCGAAGAAGTAGTGGACCGACCCTTGTTTCACAAAGTCAAAAGGTATCTCGAGACTCAAGAATACCCTGAAGGAGATTCAGTCAACGACAAAAAGTTCTTGAGGAGATTTTCTGCCAAGTTCTTCCTGAGCAATGGTATCCTATACAAGCGCAATCATGATTGCATCCTGCTCCGTTGTATGGCCATGGTTGAAGCTGAGCAGATCATGGCTGAATTACACAATGGTACATTTGGCATCCACTTGAGCGGTCATACGATGGCTAAGAAGATTCTACGGGCAGGCTATTACTGGTCTACCATGGAAGCTGATTGTCATCAATATTCCCGTACTTGTCACAAATGCCAAATCTATGCTGACAAGGTACAAATACCTCCAGTTCCTCTCAATGTCCGAACAGCTCCTTGGCCATTCGCAATGTGGGGAATCGACATGATTGGAGAGATCAAGCCTACATCATCCAATGGACACCGCTTCATCTTGGTGGCTATTGATTACTTTACCAAGTGGGTCGAAGCAGCTTCCTTTGCCTCCGTTACAAAAAATGTGGTTGCCCGCTTCATCAAGCAGAACCTCATTTTCCGGTACGGTATCCCCGACAGGATCATTATGGACAACCGTACAAACCTGAACAATACTATGATCACCGCCTTGTGCGAGCAGTTCCAGATTCAACATCATAATTCATCTCCCTACCAGCCAAAGATGAACGGTGATGTAGAAGCTGCGAACAAAAATATCAAGAAGATCATTCAAAAGATGACAGTCACCTACAAGGACTGGCATGAGATGTTACTGTTTGCTCTGCACGGGTACCGTACCACGGCACGTACATCGACTGGGGTAACACCCTATTCTTTGGTATACGGCATGGAAGCTGTTTTACCTATTGAGGTTTAGATTCCCTCCTTGAGAATCATGAAGGATGCTGGTTTGAGTGAAGACGATTGGATTCAGACCCGACTTGATCAACTTAACTTGATTGATGAAAAGAGACTTACTGTTGTTTGCCATGGTCAGACGTATCAAAAACGGATGATCAAGGCTTTCAACAAAAAATTCAAACGCCAGGTATATTAAGTCGGAGATCTTGTAATCAAGCGGATCATCTTGCCGTAAAGTGATCCCAGAGGCAAGTGGACTCCTACCTACGAAGGACCATTTGTGATCAAAAACATCTTTTCTGGTGGGGCAATGATATTAACCACCATGGACGATGATGACCTGCCGCACCCTGCGAACGCTGACATAGTTAAAAGATACTACGCATAAACGACCCGACAAGTTGAAAACCCGAAAGGGCAACTTGGGCAAAAATGGGCATCCCGGTGAATCGAAAACCCGAATGGGCGGTTCAGGCAAAAATTAGGGATAAACAAAAAATGTACACCCGGCAAGTTGAAAACCTGAAAGGGCGACTTGGGCAAAAAAGGGTTTCCCAGTGGATCGAAAACCCGAAAGGGAGATCCAGGAAAAAGTTAGGGAATTAAAGCGTATGACTATGTCTCGTCGGCTCACTTTGAGGACGATCTCTTCACAGACAAGCTCCAGGCTTCTGATCAATCCAATAATCTGCGGACGAAGCAACGAATGGACAAGATATTCAGAGTTACGAAGACTATAGCAGAATGGGAACCCCATGGAATTTTTACACATAGCCATTTTTCTTTGTATAAATTTTTCTCATTTTTATGACAACATTCTCTTACTAGGATGTCTATCTCCTTTGTATAAAATACTTACACGAAGTTAATACAAAGATACTTCAGAGTGCAGAAAACTATTTGCCTTTTCTTTCTTTTTATACTTGTGTTTTATTGGAAAACGTCCAATGATTTATTAAATGAGCATATGCATTTGAATATAATCACTGCTTACAAATAAACAAAATGCGAAAGAATAATTACTGACAGGTTGAAAGTATAGGAAGACGTCTTTAGGCTATTCCAGGAGAAATCCCCTGCAGTACATCATCTAGATCCTCAACGGAGCTAAAACCTTGAAATACATATCCCCAGCGGAGTTAAATTTCAAAATCCCCATCAGAGTTGAGTTTTCAAACTCCCAATCCCCAGCGGAGCAAAACTTTGAACTACAAACCCTCAGTGAAGATGAAACTTTCTTCCCCAACGGAGTCAAACCTTCAACCTTTAAACACCTATGGAAACCATCCAGTTTCCTCCAATTTCCCCGGAGAGTTATTTTAAAACCTTCTTCCTCAACCGAGTCAAATTTCCATACACGATCAAATCAGCATGTCATTAAGATCCCCAGTGGAGCTGAGATTATCAATCTATATCGGAAGCCTTTCAGTTTCTCTAGATTCCCCGACAAATTGTCTTGAAGTCTGAGAATAAACCAGATAATAGTTAACTTTTGTCTTATCCCCAAGATAGGATAATTCCCCAGTAGATTGGCACACAACCCAAACTCTGGTTATCTCAAGCAGTCAACAAGGATTTCTTATCTTCGGCAGTCAAAGATTTTGAATCTCCAGCAGTGGTCAAGGATTTATTTTCCTCATCAAGACAGTTAATTAGCTTACATGCACATACATTACAATCATATATCATAAACATTGATAAAACACATATATTGCATCATACATTTCGTGCAATATAACTTTGTGTTTCAGCTAACATTTTACCCTTTTCAGGATAAGATTAACAAGCTACCAATATACAATCATGAAAACAGCTTAGAGATGCTCCAGACACGAATGCTAATCTATTGCTTATTCAAATTCAAGGATCATGAAAACAGTTTACGGATGCTCCAAACATGGATGCTAATCTATCGCTTGTTCAGATTCAACTTCAGAAAACAGTTTACGGATGCTCCAGACACGGATGCTAATCTATTGCTTATTTAAATTCAAGGATCATGAAAACAGTTTACGGATGCTCCAAACATGGATGCTAATCTATCGCTTGTTCAGATTCAATTTCAAAAAACAGTTTACGGATGCTCTAGACACGGATGCTAATCTATCGCTTGTTCAGATTCAACTTCAGAAAACAGTTTACAGATGCTCCAGACACGGATGCTAATCTATTGCTTATTCAAATTCAAGGATCATGAAAACGGTTTACGGATGCTCCAGACACAGATGCAATTCTATTGCTTGTTCAGATTCGGCCTCAGAAAACAACCTAGAGATGCTCCAGACACAGATGCAAATCTATTGCTCATTCAAATTCAAGGATCATGAAAACAGTTTACAGATGCTCCAGACACGGATGCAATTCTATTGCTTGTTCAGATTCGGCCTCAGAAAACAGCCTAGAGATGCTCCAGACACGGATGCTAATCTATTGCTTATTCAAATTCAAGGATCATGAAAACAGTTTATAGATGCTCCAGACATGGATGCTAATCTATCGCTTGTTCAGATTCAGTTCAGATCCCCAGCTCAGAGATACTCCAGACACGGATACCATTTTGACGCTCACCTATAGCTTACAATTCAACAAACATCCTTGGATGGCATCTTTAAGCCTATCTCCGACAAGATTCTATCAAACTCCAAATGGCATCTTTAAGCCCATTCCCTCAACTATGCTTTGACGAGTGCAAATTTATGGGCACTCTAGTGTCCAATCATCTTTTACCTTTGAGTCACGAAAGGCAAACTCGCCAATCTAACTCTTCAGGTTTAAGAAGATTGAACAGGGGCAGCTGTTGTACCCTAAAATTTTCCCTCTCATTTTATCAAGATTTCCCCTCACAAGACTCTTTGAACTCAAGACCAAGCTAGGGTTTGCTCTATTCAAGACATCTCCTTGCACTGATGACCTGAAATTAGGGTTTGAGTTTGCACAAGGAATTTTGGACTTCTAATGCCCCATGTGACTTTCATACTTCATGTTGGACTTATAAGATTGCCCATACCAAGTTTCAAGCCTTGAATCAAATTTTTGCCCAGTCAATTGGACAGTTGACCTAGGAATCAGTTGTATTGGGGAAAAAGTCAAATGTGGCCAATTTACAGTCAAACCTCATAAATTTTGATCCACATCAACATTATAGACTCATATGAACCATTTTATTAAGTTTGGACCACAACCCCTCATGAAATTTGATCAGATCACCAAAAGGGCAAAATGGTCATTTTTAGGGTTTTGACTGCAGAAGGGCAATTTCTAATTTTTCACCTAGCCAATGGCAAATTGGGTTCAATCATGGATTCAAGGACTCAATGGCATCATCTTGACCTATTCACAAGGTTCAAAAGATCTCAAATGCATTAGATTGACAAATGAATTTTCCAGTCAACTGATCAAAAATCAATTGTACACTAAAAAGTCAAACTTTGACTTTTTGGTCAAAATAAAGTGCCAAGGGTCATTTTTCATCAAGATATGTCCAAACATGAAACTTGTTCATCAAGAAACTTAATTTTGCAAATTAGGGTTTAAAATTGAAAATTTTCATAACTTAGAATTTTTCTAAGTTATAAAATTTTCTTATTTTTTCCCAACTTTGCCCAACATTTTCACCATGATGCAATTGGATTAAAAGAAAACTTCCAACATGAAAGTTGTAGTCCTCCACAAAATATACAACTTTTATCCACAAAGTTTTCCCAAAATATGCTTGGATCTCAAGTTATAATTTTTGGAATAAGGGTCCCGGAAACTTTTAACTTAGTGAAATTTTGCCCTAGTTTAGGCAGGATTTTGACCTATCTTTATGGTAATTTTTCAACTAGTTCCCATTGGAATCTCAAAATTCATTTCAAATATGGATTTTAGAGCATGTTACAAGATTTCCAAAATGTCCAAGAACTCTCCAAAATCATTTATGGTTAGGGAGAATCGAAGGTTTGAATTTGGCAAAATGTCACTTTGATCCATGGCATTTTTCACTATGCTACAAGTTGCAATTTCTATCCAGCCTTGTTTGTACTTGTTTACAGGTATCTAAACCCTTCCACACTCAAAAATTGAATGCAAACTCAAGGGTTTAAGGCATTATTATGATCAATAGAGGTTTACACATTGAATTAATCTAAAAATGGCAAAAAGGCAACATTGCCATTTTCATAAAGTTGGCTTTATGTCGAGTTGTTCCTCTTGAGCCTTGAACCTTTTCTTTTGCAGCAAAAAAAGTTCACTAATATCAGGCAATTGTTACCAACTCTTGGCAGACCCTAAGCTAGATGGTACAGCCCTTTGCATTGTCTCTTCACACTTTTCTTAAAAGCCAAGTTAACTTGCAAAAACAAAGAGAACTCTTGTATCTGTTATAACCAAGCTTTGTAACCATTCCAAACAAGTTTTGCATATCACATTGAGCCAGAAACACGAGCTATCCAATCCTCAAACACCCTTGAACATCAAAACACCAAAAAATTGCAAAACAGGGAAACTTCTGCAGTTTGTCATCCAAGGCAAAAACTACTCGTGCGTTTTGCCCCAAACCTTTTCCAATACACTACATGCAACCCATCTAAGCTCTCCCAACCATTGGTCAGTGACTGTAACTCCATTTACACCCTTCACTATTTCTGAATTTTGTTTATGCAGGTTGACTTCTACAAGCTTATTCAAGCAAGTACAAAGCCAACTAAGCATTGGGGAAGGTCAGAGGAAGTTCAGACAAGATCACAAGCATCTCAGGCCTCACTTAAAATCTCTACATTGCCATACTCATGTTCAACTGAAGAAAGTATTTTCCAACTTTTTATCTCTCTATTTAGGAATCATTAAGCTTAGGTTTGTGAATAAAAAATGTAGTACTCATTTCCCTTAAGCTGTACATATGCATAGATTTTATTTAAGTTAACTGAGTTGGGAGAATTTGATTGATGAACTTTTTGAAAAAGTTAGGTTAGAAATTAGGGCCAGAGAAATTCTCTCTGGTCTTTGAGAGTTAGATTAAGTTCTTTACATGGTTGGAATCGTGTTGAAAAATGCTATAACTTTTGTGTTGTGAGTTTTTGCTTTAGAGCACGTATGCAGGATTTCCCAGTTTGAATATGCAAGCGCGCGTTTTTGTCACAAGGTTGAAGACGAAGCTGGACTTGGGCTGGGCCTGGCTATTTCTCACTTTTTGCACCCCTGATTTGCTTCTCACACCCCATTGGCCCATTTAATCTATTTTTGTATATTTTTCATTTCTTTTTTTAATTTTTGACTTTATTTTATTTTTCTAAACTTTAAAAATTACCAAAAATATTTTATTTAATTTTCACCTTTTATTTTATTATTTTTTATTATTTTTTTAGACATAGAAATGATTATTAAATAATATATATTTATTTTCTTAATAAAAGACCTTGTAAATATTACAATAAAAATATTACATTTTTATTTTTTTATTATTTATATACTTAAATAATATTTTTCTAACATATTTTTATTTCTTGACATTTGTATATATTTTTATTTTATTGTACATAAATAAATAATACATAATATATATATACTTTCTTAAAACAAATTAGGGTTTCCACCCTTAATAAAAATAATATTTTTTTTATTTTTGATACATTAAATATTTTATTTTTATATACATAAAAATAATACAAAAAACATTTTTTTTTGCATATTTATAATATATTGCATATTTATTTAATTTTCCATTTAAATACTTGCTTATTTATTATTTGAATAAAGAATTCAATTTGGTTGTAATAATCTTAGGGTTTTAATTTCTTGCAAATAATCTCCTATTCAAAATTGTATCCCCCTCCCCATATCAATGTTGTAATAGCTTAGATTACTTTTACGCATTTATTGCTTTCAAATATGCCATGATAGAGATTAGGGTTTGTATGCAATATCCAAAATCAAAACAAATAGCTTGACTAATACAAGACAAAATGCATGAAAATGACAACACAATGCACACAAGCACCCCTAGGGTTTCATCCACTTGTTGCCTTTAAAATGGCCATGATATGCATGTTGAGTGTCTTGGCAAAACAAAAACAAAACAAAAGATCATAGTCCCTCGATGATGCTATCTTGGTTGCCTATACAAAATGATCTAGTCCCTCAAAAATTTGTTAAGATACTTGGCACAATTACTATCATGGTCATACGATGACCCGCGCCCGTCCCGTTTAACATCCAAACACAAGGTTGTTTACCAAATACAATGGTAAAACAACAATGTCAAAGGGTTAAAAATGTGTAGGAAAGATCTTCGAGTAGGGTAGACAACTCCTAGTTACTTGATCAAACTTGCAAAACATCCTTGTTAATTTCAAAACACATAATTTCAAAACATTTCCCAAATACAAACTTTCAAACATTGAAACATCTTTTTCAAAAGACAAACACCTCTGTAATACATTCAAACAAGAATTGTTACAAAGGTTGCCTAGACAAGGCCTCTTTTCAAAACATTTTCAAAACCACACACAAAGCACCATTTCAAACAATTGAAAAGCAAAAGCAAGTGATCTAAACAAGTAACTAAGAGCCCATGGAAAACCATGGATGAAAAGGGTGCTAGCACCTTCCCTTTTCATAATCTACCCCCTAACCCAAGAAAACATCTCAAAGGTCTTTCCTGTGCTTTTTGAACTTTCCTTTGGATAAAATAAAAAGTTGGTGGCGACTCTTGCTAAACTGAAACATTTTGCGAACACAAACGCAAAACCTCAAGTCAGTTCTCCCACCGTATCACAAAAAGGTAGGGGCTTTGAACTTTGGCCGGATGACCACTCCAGAAATCAAACCCATGTCTCTTAAATCCAAGCCAGGTATCTGTTGAATCTCCATAGCACTGAGGCGATCCTCCAACTGTTTGTACTTGTCATCAGTGGGAGGATATTATTCCTCGGAGTAGTCAGCTTCAACTTCATCAATCTCCAAATTGTGGTCTTCTTCAAGACTATCCCCTATGTTGGATGGAGTTGAAAGATCTATAGCTCTCTTAACTGGTCCTCTAGGTCTTCTTCTCAAGTTCAGGACACCTACTGACTTCTTGGACTTCATGTCTTCGAGAAGGAGAGCTTTCAGGTCCTCTTTCCCCTTATCCATAGCCAGAAACATTTGTTGGAATTGAGCGTTTTGAGCTTGGAGATCTTTCACCGTTTGT